>JANHFX010027093.1:0-16074 GCA_027560015.1 Chloroceryle amazona | reverse complement strand
TAGCGCCCGGGGGAGCACCGGTCCGGCCCGGCCCGGCCCGGCCCGGGGGGCAGCAGCGCGGCCGCTCGCCTGAGCCTCCTGGCGAGAGGAGGGGCCGCGGCCCGCCGGGGAGCAGCTGCGGGGGACCGGACACCCCTGGGGCCTCTCTCGGCAGGCCGCCGATGCCCGAGCCGCGCGTGCCAGGTTACCGGGAATCCCTGACCTTTGCTGAGTGTTTTGGTTTTGAGGGGAATGTGTTGTTACGTGTACTGCGGCCAAGAAGGCCCATGGTCTCCTGGGTGCATTAAGAAGAATGTGTCCAGCAGGTCGCGGGAGCTTCTTCTTCCCCTCTACTCTGCCCTAGGGAGGCCACCTCTGGAGTGCTGTGTCCAGTGCTGGGCTCTCCAGTCCAAGAGAGACAGAGAAATACTAGAGACAGTCCAAGGGAGGCTAGGAGGATGATGAAGGGACTGGAACATCTTTTTTATGAGAAAAAGCTGAGAGACCTGGGGCTGTTCATCTGGAGAGGTGACCACAGAGAGGGGATCTGATCAACTTTTGCAAATCCTGAAGGGTGGGTGTCAAGTAGGAGGGGCCAGTCTCTTTTCAGTGGTGTCCTGCGATAGATAGGACGAGGGGAATGGTCACAAACTGGAATACAGTAAGTTCCACCTCAGTGTGAGGAGAAACTTCTTTGCTGTGAGGGTGGCAGAGCCTGTCCCAGGCTGCCCAGAGTGGTGGTGCAGTCTCCTCTGAGAGAATTTCAAACCCTGCCTGGATCTGTCCCTGTGTGAGCTGCCCTGGGTGATCCTGTTCTAGTGGGGGCGTTGGACTTCATGCTCTCTTGAGGTCACTTCCAACCTCTACCGTTCTATTATTCCGTGATTCTAAAAGTATCTTCTCTATATTTGCCGAGCACAAGAACCCGCCAGGGGTGTGGGCCAGCCTTGTGGTAGGACATGCAACACTGCAAGGGGCTACAAAAAACCTCAAATGCTGGAAACAGGCAACAGAAAACAAACAGAGCCTTCACCACTTACAGTGGCTTCCCCACGGTGGTGTGGTGTAGTGAGGATAGGGTGTCACCTGTCTTGCTCGTGTCCCGTGTCGTCCCCCCCCTTGTGTTTTTGTTTTTTTTTTTGTTTAAAGCAGGCTTGCTAAGAGTATTTGGAGGTAGGCTGTGTGGCGGCTTTTAGCATGTACAAGAATATTTCATATGTTTGTTTTTCTTTTTTGTCTGTTTCTGGAGCAGTTCTGTTGAGGGTCCTCTGCCTTCTCCCAGGCATCTCGCATCAGGGAGCACTTACTAGCAGGTTTGGAGGTGTTGAGAACTGCTGCTTCCCATTTTCCATCAACAGGGTACCTACAAAGCTCTGCTAAGAGCAGGTTTGCCTTGCATAGCCTGGCTGTTTGCCTTTGCCTACCTTAGGGCTTCTGCAGAAAAGTTCATGACTTGAAAAGAAAATCAGCAGGTTATTTGGGTGGTGCAAGGATGGGACGCGTTAAAGACTCTTAGACGAAGGGATGTAGTGTGCATCCAAACTGGATAAAGTTCTAAGGGATCTGGGTTGGCCTTGCTTGGAGGTGGAAGTTAGACTGGAGACCTCCTGAGGTTCCTTCCAGCGTGAACCGCCCTGGGCAGGGTGATGCTGTTGTGATGCTGCAGCCCATAGGGTGGCCAACAGGAACTCCATGTGCAGGGTGGACATAAGCAGCAGTCCATTTGGATGCGGTTGTTGCTGGATTGGCCAGGAAAGTCTTACAGAAGATGAGCACTGCTGTTCCCGAGAGCAGCAGCTGGGGGTGCAGGCCATTTGCATCGCCCGCTGTAGGGCTCACATGCGGCTGGACTCTGCTGGCCGTGCCTGGTAGCAACGGTCCCACACCCTGGTGAGCAGCAGGGCTGTGTGTGTGCTCTTCCTCACTCAGAGGTCTGTCTGTCCTGAGGAAGTGCAGCCAGCTTGGACAAGCTTGTCGTGAGGGTCGTGCTGCTCCTAAAGGTGTGACGTGAAACCAGAGTGGGTTTGCTAACTTCTCTGCCTGTGGATATTGGTGTGGCTCGCTCTTTCACCTTGTTTTTCCATTTAAGGGACTTGGGGTGGTGGGTTTGCAGTAGATTTGGCACTGCTGAGCTGACACACCCTTGGTGTGTTTGCAGCTGGAGGTGAAGGGTGGCACTTAGGGCATCTTGCTGCCTGGGAGCTAAGAGGAGTCCTTCAGGTTTACTCCACTGCACGTGAGTGTTGTCTGCCCTGCTCAGCCCTTGCGCAAAATCATGCTCCTGCTGCTGCCTTGCATGTTGGGTGGTGTGAAGGCTGCATGAACTTACAGCGTGGGGAAGTGTTATTGATGGGTTGGGTGCTAAGGGCCTGCTGCGAGCAGGGAGCTGGTTGCTAAGCTGGTGGTGCCACTGGCTCAATGCAGGAACCTGCCGGGCTGGCTGCACATGGCTTGGCCAGTGTGTACATGAAGGGTGTCAATGTCCAGAAATGGTGAGGGATTTTTCCAGTGGGTTGGTTGGTTTGTTTGTTTATTTACTGAAAAATACTGAATTACACAAACCAGCCACCCCAGGAATGCTCCAGCTCTGACATGGGCACAGGAGAGGGTTAGAATTGGGGTTTCTGGAAGCAAGGAATGTAGTCAAAACTTTGCAGAAAGAGATCGCTGCTCTCTTCAGGGGTACATGAAATGCACCTTTAGTTTTGCTGAGAATGAAACAGAGGATTTGATGTTCTCCCGTGTCTGATTGTTAGGGTCCTAGCTGTCCTAATGTGGACTCTCTTACCTTTGCAAAAAGTACCAGCAGTGATTTATTCCCCGCCCCCCGATCTTGGGGAATCTCAAGCTTTTGTAACATGGGGAAAACAATTTATTGTTTGACCCTAGTAAGATATTCTGCTTGTGCTGATTGAGATAGCAAGAAGTAAAGGCTTCTTCATTTGATAAAGGTGTAGAAATGGGGCACTGGAAGCCTTTCCTGTTGTGAGCATTTGTAACCTTCCTCTAAGTAGTAGGATAGAGTCCTTCCCTCCCTTCTCCTTCAGGTGCTGTGGGTTAGCTCTGGGCAGGCCTTGGCAGCAAACCCCTGCCAAGCCCGGTCTGTCCTGGCCACCCAGGACTAAAGTGTCCAGGCCTTGCGCAGAGCGCAGCAGCTGTCCCACTGTCCCTGCAGGCAGAGGTTCCTCCTTCAACCTTGTTCATAGAGCACCAGGAACCGCTGGGCTGTGCTCTCTTCTCCTGCCTTCAGCGCTGTGTGCCTGGTCTGCAGACCTGTTTGCAAGGTGTTTTCTGTTGGCCTTCCAGCACCTTGTTGTTCAGAGTCCTCTGTTTACTCCTGCAGTATCTTGCCACCTGCTGACATGTGGAGACATGCTGACCAGTCTCCCGGCGACTTGCTGACACTTTTCTGCAGAGCAAAATCGGGAACAGTTCAACAAAACTTGTCAAACCTATTGATCTCCTTGCTGATTTCTCCATATTCCTTCTGCTGGCGCATTAACTCATTAGCAATTTCAGATGCTCTAGGGAGTTCACAAGGTCAGCTGGCATTCAATACCAGTCTGAATGTCAAACGTGTGCTCTGCTGCCAGAACGCAGGCATCAGTTTCCTTGATGAACGTGGACAGGATTGAGTCCCTGCGACCACTGTGTTGGGGTCCTCTCTTGCAGCCCCTCTCTGCCTTGTTAGTTTTCTCACACAGCATCCTTGTCTGGGTTGCCCTGGGTCTCTGCATCCCGAATAGAGCAGTGTGAATTGCTCCCTTCTCCCAAAGCCTTTGTGCACCTGGTGCTACAGCAGAGCCATCAGAGCGAGAACGCCTGCACTTGCCTCTTGTTTTATCCCCTCTCCCTTCCCAAGGGGAAGGAGGTGGCATCAAGAGCCTTGTGCCTCTTCTGGACCCACCACTGGCTTTGAGAAGAGCTGGCCTCTCCCGTGGTAAGGGCGTAGCTATGTCTACGGTAGCCTGGGCAGTGGCACCATCAACAATATAGGAGCAGGCCTCCAGAGGTCGGCCTCGGACCATGGTGTCCTGCCTGCCGGCGGCTGGGCCTGGGGGGTTGCTCCTCGCTGCTTTTCTTCTGGTCTTTGTTAGGTTTGACTAGCGTTGCCAGCGGCAACGGAAGCCTCAAGAAATAGATCTGCTCACAGACATGATTGTCTGCAACGCTGCTGCTCCTGCCAAACCCTGTGAGATGTGAGGTTTGCATCTGAAAAAAACAAAAAAGCTTTTCCACTGGGTAACTTCTCAGTTATCCTGATTTAGGCATTTTAACAACTTCTGTTTTCTAAGAGAGCTATTACCTTTTTCTCCAGATTCAAAAATCCACCTTCTTAGGCTTAAGGTGGGCTGGAAAATATTGTCCAAGTAGAAAGGAGGAGCATTTTGTCTAGATTTCTAACATTTTCTGAAATCTAATCTTCCATGAGGTAAGGGAAAGCCCTGAAGACTGGGAGCTGTTGCTGAGTAGCCATGGGGAGCACAGCGGGACTGTCCCTCCCGCCCTGCACCATACTGACCTGTGGTGCCAAAGACGTCTGTTGTTAGCACAGAGAGCCTCTTGCTCTGTGAAAGCTGGTTGGGCAAGAGACCCCCAGAGTTAGTGGGGCAAGAGAAGTGCTCCTCTGGCTGTGACCAAAACCTGTCCCCTGTCAGGGAGGTGATCCTTGAGGCAGGCAGGAGTTGAGCTCAGCCCCTGGTGGGGAGCCAGGCTCTGGAGTGAGCTGGGGCATCTAGCACCAGGGAGTTCCGGGGGCCAGTGCTTTGAGCCTCGTGTTGGCGGTGAGCTCTTCTGATGCTGTTCAGCCTTATCTTGCCAAAAAGTCAAGGCTGGCACTGGGTTTCATGCTTCAGATGTCTGTGTGTCTGTCCTGCCAGTAGTGGCTGCAGGCACATGCAAGCACCCCGGTGTGACCTGTCCACTGTCTCCCTGCAGTTGGGCTATTGTGTGGATCACAAAATCTTACACCGAGCCAGGTGAGACTGGGAGGAGGGGCTCTTCTGTAGGCTGGCCCTGTTTTGTCCTTACCTCTTCTCTTTTCTGCTCTCCTTCATCCTGGCTCTGGTGATGCTGAGGCAGAAAGGTTGCTGCTTCTGCTTCTTTTTGTTGTCCCTGTAATCTGGGGAAGGAAAGCCTTTGAAGGCTAAGGAAGGGTTGCAGATAGAAACACTAACTAATTAGTTTGAAGCATGGTAGCTCTTTTCTGTTACTGTCCTCTCTGGAGAAGCCCAAACCTGAATCTTCTCTCCATTGTGGACCCATAAGCTACCTGTGGTAAAACTGTCTTATGTGCCATGGAGGCAGGTTTTGATGGGCACTGCTGGGTGATTAGGCAGGTTTTGTTGGGCAGGGTGATTTCCCAGTGTGAACTCCATGTGATGTATCCCTATGGCTTCCAGGATTTCATCTCCCATATGCCAAGTGCCCCTCAACTACAGAAAGGCACATGGCGCTTCTGCTGGGCCAGTGATTTTAATTAAAAAATTAGCAAACAAACCCAACTCATCCAAACCATGTGCAGTTACTTTCTCCTGAACAGACCTGTAAATCCATGGGAATTGCATTTGATACAAAGGAGAGATGCAGTTATCCTGTAAGAATCCTCTTTCAGAGCTTCATGTTTTCTGTGCGGGCTCGAAGCACAGTTAAGAGCAGCCTGGCAGGGCGAGCTGCAGTCAGCAGCTGTGTGATCCAAGCTGAGCTTCTTGAAACTGCTTAACATTGAGACAGGCCCAGGGGGTGGGTTGCTTGCAACGCTTAGGTCTTTCTTCCAGCAAATGTATGCAGTGTCACCCAGGTAGGTCCCTCTGAGGAAGTGAACTTTGAAGGTTAATAGCTAAACCTGTAAATCATTTTGTGGCTCCTGACTGGAACCATCCTATTAGAAGCTTAATGTATCCAATATATTAGCAGCAGCGATCGGTGCTAAAGAAATCAATTCATGGAGCCGGAAGGAGCATTGCAATTTGCTGGTCTAGCACTGGGGAAGAGAAGAGGGCTTAATTAGCAGAAGTGCCTTTTAAATGGAGATAAACTTGATGGGAAGTGAGGTACTTCATAAAAAAAAAAAAAATCTTCCAGCCCTGGGATTCGTCTGTGTTGCTTATGGAGAAAAATGAGTTTGTGTTAGCTCCTGGTTCCAGCCCTGGCCTCCCTGTGCCCTGTGGCGAAGCTGGCTGTGTCTGAGTAGCCAAATCCCTGTGCCCCTCAGCAGAGCAGATAATGACTTTGTGCTTGTGTGTGCTGTGGTTACGAAGAATTTTAACCAGCTTTTTCCATGGAGGTAGTCAGCCGTGCCTGCCAGGAGAGACCAAGACCCCTTGGTGACTGGTGCCTGATGGGTGGCTTCTTTTGCTTGACTCCATATTGCTCCAGCTTGTTTTTACTCCTTATCCCAGTCTAGTTTGGTCTTGCTCTGATACTTCTCAGATTCTTTGTTTGGGCCTCTAGCAGAGGCTTGAGTTGCTTGTGTTCACTGTAGCATATTTTAATAGATCAAAGCCTTGCACTCCGTGTCCATGCAGCATGCCTGGCCATAAACTCTTGTTTGTAGTCCTGCTACTCTGGGGCAGTGATCAAAGCCTTGGAAATAGTGATGTCCAGGAGCCAAGTGAACATATATGGGTCCTCTTGGAATGTTTTTCCCCTCTCAGTGGAGCTGTGGATGCCACTTGTTTCCCTCTCAAGTAATGTCTGTGCTCTCTGCCCCCCTTTTCTTCCAGGTGCGCAATGGCCACATCAAGCGAATCACCGACAATGACATTCAGTCGCTGGTGCTGGAGATCGAAGGAACTAATGTCAGGTAGGAGAAGGCATCATCTGCCCTAGGGTGCCCCAGGGGCTTGGCAATGGAGCAGAGTGAGAGAGTCAATGCCCAGCAGATGTCTCCTTCAGACTCTGCTACAATCTCTTTGTCAGTAAATTGAAGGATGTGATCTGGGGTCAAATCACTGATACCTCTCTGTGGCTCTGTTACTGCACCTTTCCCTGGATGTAGAGCTCTCTGTCATCATCAGTGGGGCTAAAGGATAACAAATAAAAATGAAAATCCCATTCTTTTTCCATCACTTGGGGTGGAGGGGAAGCTCTGTCTGATACCTGGTCCCCAGTCAGTGCCACCTATTACTGAGAAAGCAGCTCTCTGTCTCCTGCATCTTCTGTTGTATTAGGTCTGCTCCGCTGGTCTCCCCACGTGGCAGCTGCTCTTCTGACAGCAGGATATCAAAGGGAGATATATGAAAGGAGTTGCTTATGGTGCTTCACTTAGCAACCTCCCCTCCATCAGCTGGGGAGGGAGATGCCAGCTCCATGAGTGGGTTCAGCGTCTCCAAGGCTTCTCCAGGGGTGATTCAGAGCAGGGCGCTCCTTATAAGGGCAGCGGAGACTCCTCTCCTGCAAGCAGGCTGAGCCAGGGCTTCTCTTCCTCCCAAGATGTGTTGATACAAGAACTTGCCAGGCATGACGTGTGCTTCTAGGGCTCATGACCTCTATTTTACCAACCATACAGAGCATGCAGGGCCTCTGCTGTATTCTGAAGGACTCTACCTGTTCAGTAAAGTGTAGAAGGAGGTTGTGATGATGTGTCCTTGAATTTGGGGAGGTGAAGTTGTCCAGGAAGGTGTTTCATGCCCTGAGTGAGAAAAGCAGGATTTGAAATGGATTTGTTGGGCCTTTTATCTTTCTCCTTGCAGCTACCCCTGAAACTCTCCCTCCTGTTATGGGAAGCCCTGGTTGTTGCTGAGATCTTAGGATCACAGCTCTCTCTTTCTGCTTTTCCTCCAAAACTGTGTTAGATCAAGGGACAGACTTGGGACTTGGGCTGTGTGCTTTTTGCTATGTGAGATCCTGAAGCTTTTTTCTATCCCTCTCAGTACAACCTACATCACGTGCCCTGCTGACCCAAAGAAGACCCTGGGCATCAAACTACCTTTCCTAGTGATGATCATCAAAAACCTGAAAAAATACTTCACTTTTGAAGTGCAGGTGAGGAGTATGCAGTGGGGAGGCCCCTCTGGGGACCAGTAAAGAAGGTGCCAGGAAGCCTGCAGTCTTAGGTCAGAACTTGTCCCAAGCAGCAAGTAGTCCCCAAAACAGTTTTGTTTATGTGTCAGGTCTTCTGCTATGGGGGCATCAGTCGGCTCACGAGCACATCGTTGCTATTCCTGAAAATGGATCTATTTCTTGCATTAAAAATACTTCTGCTGTGAAATGGAGGGGTGGAAGAACGGGAGTCCTTTCTGAAATGGGTAGAGCCTGAATCTAGAACTGCTGCTGTCTTGGGGAGCTGGGGTCCCCTGACACCTGGGTCAGCAGCCTGCCTTCCTTGTCCCAGGTGCTGGATGATAAGAATGTACGCCGGCGTTTCCGGGCAAGTAACTACCAGAGCACGACTCGGGTGAAGCCCTTCATCTGCACCATGCCCATGCGGCTGGACGATGGCTGGAACCAAATCCAGTTCAACCTGTCAGACTTCACACGCCGGGCTTACGGGACAAATTACATCGAGACCCTGAGAGTTCAGGTGAGAATCCCCTGGACCAGAGCTGATCTGGTGTCTGTTCCTGCTGAGGATGTGAAACTTGATGCATATGCTAGAGGTTGGTGTTGGCTGTGTCCAGTGGCAGGTGCTACTTTGAGAAATGCCTGTGTGCAAAGCGTGCCCGTTCCTTAGGGTGAGGGGTCTGCTGCAGCTCCTCATGAGGTTGCCCTGAGATGAACAGGCCGGGAACTGGGAAATGTCTGCCCCCTCACATACCCATGAGGGAGACTGGAACAATTCCTTCACTGCCTGCTGATAGTGGAGGCAGCACAGACTGGACAGTCTCATTCCTGACTTCAGGGAGGCCCCAAAGAGGGATTCTTAAAAATGCAGCAAGCTGAGTCCGAGAGCGTTCTGGCAAATGCTGGTACCAGTGGAGAAGCAGAGGTGGGTTTCACAGCAAAGAATCCTCTAAGCAACTATGCAGATCTCAATTTGCAGAGATGACAGAGCTTGGTCAAATTATCTTAAGCAAACCTGCAGCACCAGACAGAGCATCTCACAGAGAGCCAGGCCAACATATTTCCTCTGATGCCAGATTCAGGGAGAGTCAGTGAGGTCCCTTCCACAGCTGCTGAGCCAAGGAAATCCAGGCTGCTGCATGACAGCAAAGCTGGAGGTGGAAAAAGCATCTGGAAAATGGACTGACTCTTTGTTTTGATTCACAGATCCACGCCAACTGTCGCATCCGGCGGGTGTACTTCTCTGACCGGCTCTACTCGGAGGATGAGCTCCCAGCTGAGTTCAAGCTTTATCTGCCTGTCCAGAACAAGGCCAAGGTGAGTTAGCTGTGGGCAGAAGGGGTGGGAGCAGCAGCTAAGCTAGGCTAGCATTCCTCTTCACGGGCCAGCATTTCTCCTAGCAGCAGAGCCCTTACCAGCTTTGGCTGTCAGGCAGAGAGCACCCTCCCTGTTGCCAGGGTGAGCAGGCTGCTGGGGGTGCCTTGCTGAGTGGTTTTCCTGCCAAAACACGTGGAAGTTGTCATTCTTATCTAGGAGCAGGGTGAGTTGTGCAGGTGCTGCTCACGTCCTTCCTGTTTGTGTTGAAGGACTCTGGGCAGGGTGGCAGCCTCCCAGTGTCTCTCTGGAGCTTTCACCTGTAACTGCACAGTGGGGCTAAAAGAAAGTTGGGGAGGGCCTGTTTACAAGGGCAGGTAGCAACAGAACAAGGGGCAATGATTTTAAACTAGAGCAGCGTAGATTTAGATTGGACATTAGGAAGCTCTTTACTCTGAGGGTAGTGATGGAGCACTGGAACAGGTTGCCCAGGGAGATGGTGGAGGCCCCATCCCTGGAGACATTCAAGGTCAGGCTTGATGGGGCTCTGAGCACCCTGCTCTAATTGCAGATGTCCCTGCTCCCTGCAGGGAGGTTGGACTAGATGACTTTGAAAGGTCTCTTCCAACCCAATGCATTCTATGATTCTATGCTCCTCAGAGCAAAGAGTTTGAAGCTGCTCTGTGGCTCCAAACTTGTATTCCATGAGAGATGCTGTTTGTGTCTCTCTAGCCCAAATGGTCTTCTCTCGCATCTCTTCCCTGCCCAGCACAGACAGTGGCACTATGAGGAGGGAAGGGGATAGTCAAGGTTGTGGCTGCCCAGCAGGAGATGCTAAGATCTTCTCTTATGGTAATGGAGAGGAGTCCCTGGCATATTTACACCAGTCCTGAAGCTTGTGAGGAAGAACCTTCTTTACCAGGGCCCACTTGTCCCAGTGCATATGCTGCTTTTAGCAGAGAAGATTCCTGAGCAAGATTTCAAATAGCTGAGAGGGAGGATGTTGGGTGCTGATCCTAGTGGGAGGTAGAAGGCAGCGTTAACAGTAGGTAACACCACTGGGGAACCTGTCACTGCTTTCTGGGCTGTAGCAGCCTACTGGGCTTGTCTGGGGAATGCTTGGAGCCCTCCCAGTACAGTTGTCTTGGTGCTGCCAAGTCTAATAACATGTCTCCTTTCTTACCCTTGCTGTGTCCAGCAATAACACCACATTGGGAAGAGATGTGACAAATGTTTGTGGTCAGCAGAAAAACAGAAGCAGGTGAAAGAGACACGGTCCTGCTGAGACCAAGTTTTAGATCGGCTCATCTTGCCTAGGATAACTTTGATTCATCTGGTATCCCTCTTCTGGACAGGACACAATTAACCATGTAACAGGCCTGGGACTATGTTGTTGGCGCATGGGTTGTACAGAATTGGAGTTTTCCCAGCTGTTCCTAAAGTGCTGAACCCAAACACTGCAACCAGCCTGGTCCCTGATCTCGTATTGCACAGAGGGGTTGCTCAAAGTGACCACTGTGCCTCCGAAGAGGGGATTCAGCAGGAAGTACGGGGTTAAGTGTGCCCTCTTGAAGATACCAATTTTACTTTTTTTTTTTTTCTTTCCTTGTTTTCCATCTCTTATTTGATATATTCTCTAAAAATGGATGTAATACTCACTCTTGGGATGTTATTAAACATTTGACTCTAAGTCTGTTTCTGGCTTCTTTCTCCTTTGATGGATCCTTTAATCTGCACACATTAGCACTTCGGGAAGTGCTGAAGAATTTCTTTAGCAACACAGATATTAGAGTTTGCCTCTGAATTTGACTTTGATTGTCAGTCATTATGTTTGTGCTATGCCTTCAACATATAACCAGCAATCTGGAGAGAGGGAAAAATAGTAAGATTTCCATAGAGGTGGCAGGATCTGTCTCCAGTCTGTGAGGTTTGTAGTACTTTACTTATGACAAAAACTCATACTGTTCACTTGAAGTACATGGAGAGAGGTTTTGCATTCCTTTCTTACTTGAAGATGTTCTCCCAGCAGTGACAAATCGGTCTTGCCTACCTGTTAAGGCACAGTTCAGCTTGCTCCACAGTTAAACAACTCCCTCCACCTCTCAGCTAAGCCTTCAGGAGCTACTTATAGCAAGAGGCACACAATAGTCTTCCTGCTGCCAAATTGTCCCTTTCCCCAGGGATCAAAGGGGAGGTTTAGCAAAGCAGCATAGTGGGAGCGGAAGTCTTTTCCTGTACAGAAGCTGCCCTTCCCTGCCTCAAACCAATCTGCCTTTGTGTGGAAAGGCTTGTGAGACCTTCACCAGTAACAGGGAGAGTCTGGGGGTAGTTGATGCCTTTCCTACCTTCCACAGCACTTCCACTGGGTAGGTACATAATGTGGGTGCTGACCCTTCCCTGGTGTTGGGCTCTGCAGTGAATTAGGAAGAATTCACTTCTGTTACTGTCCTTTAAAACAAAACTGAGCTGTCCCAGAAGGAGAGGAGGACATCCACACCAGGTTCTGTGTTTAATCCTGACCTGTTTTGTCCTGTCTGCACAGCCTCACAGGCAGCACCTGCTCTGTCTGGACCTTGCCTCTGTGGCAAGCTCTTGGGACACCTAATGCAGCTGCCTTATTTGCATCTGTAAAGCTAGTGGGCTTTGAACTGGAGTTGCTGACTCCACACTGCCATGTGGCGCTGGATTGCACTGGCAGAAGGCTTTCTGGAAAGACCTTTCCAATTTTTATAGCCATTGAATAGCTTTGTAACTCTAAGGAGCCAAGCCAAGGAAGCCCATGGCACCATACATCTTGCTTTGACATCTGTCAAGGCTTGGCTGGACTTGAGATTTGTTAAGTGAAATTGCAGTGTATTGTGTGCCAGGGATCAGCCTTAATGAAGTCCATAACCAGGCTTTCCTACCATGTTTGCAAGCTTGCCAGGGCTGGGGATGCTGCTGAGGGAACCCATCAGTGCCCGATGAGGTAAAGTGTGCATCCTTTCCCACAAGCCCTTGCTCAAGGAGCAGTTGTTTTCAGCTGTTATTGGCAGCTGTGCACTCCCCAGGTGCTGCTGCTGCCTTTCTCTGTCCAAGCTGCCCCTTGTCCTCAAGGAGCCAAACTTGCTGGGGGTGAATGACCTCAATGTGTGAAGAGGGGCTGGGCTCCCCAGGACCCTGAGCTGGCTGCCCCTGGTCAGAGATTAGATGGGCTCTGCTGCCAACTCCTGCCTGACCTCCAGGAGCTATGCCAGCAGATTTGTTGGAATAAACTGCCTGCAAACCCTGACATCCATGTGGTTACTCTGTGTATTTTCTAATATGAAACAAATTACTGAATCTTCCTGTTTACATCTTGCACAACGTGGAGTGTCATCTGATCCTGGCTCTTCCCTTTAGGGCCAGACAGTGGTGGTTTTACATGGTGTTCCTCAACAATCCTCTTCTTCTAATAACCCTGTCCTATCAAAACTTTAACCATCTTGCTGAAGGTGAGCAAAGTTTGTGTGCTTCGCCTGCAGAAGAAGAGGGTGCTGCTGGTGGACAGGCCAGTACGTCACAGGCATACTGTGACAGTCGTTTCCTAGAGCAGAATGTGAACAGTGAAGTGCTCAGCTTCTTACTGCTTTGGTTAAGGCTCTTGACCTGGCTGGGACACAACGTTCTCCTACGTGGACAGAGCAAAGGGAGGGAGGAAGGATGTGGGTGCCCAGGGGGGTCTTGCCCCAAGGACAGCTACCACCTGCATGCTCCTGGGGCAGCCCCAGCCTTGTGCAAGAGAGAGTTCAGTACAGGCAGCCTGCAAAAAAAAAGGTCCTAAATATCTCCCTGTTATTTTTTTTTGTGGGCAGCCTACTCTTTCCGTCCTGCTGAAGTCCGCATTGAAGTTCATGTCTGGTGGGAGAGAAAGGTATCTTTCTTCACAGGGATTCAACCTGGGGTGGAGAGGGGCCTGACCAAAGATGAGTTCTTGTCTCTGCCATCTTTTCACTTTCCTCTCCCATTGACTGGGGCAAGGCCCTACACTTGGGTGCTTTGATCCAGACCTCCGTGCAGGGATCCTGCTTTCTTCATCAAAGGCAACGCTTCCCTTTGAAATCCCTGCTGCTGAAGAACAGCGAGTGCATGGGCTGCAGCACCTGGAGCAAGGGTTGGGCTGTGGAGCAGACATGCTCAGACTGTGATGGAGCAGCTGGTGATTGCTGTGTGGTGCAAGCCAAACTGGGACATCCCTCGGCTCTGGCAGCTCTGCCCAGGCAGGTAGCAGCAGATGTCAGGGGTAGCAGATGACCGGGTTTTCCTGGAAAGCTTTCTGTTGGTTTGCTCTGCTGCTGGGGCAGATGCAGCCCAACTGAGAGTCCAGAAGAGCAACAAGACACGGGTATGGGTTTCTGTCTCTGCCTGGGGCCTTTTCCTTCATATGAAGTGGATCCTGAGATGGAGCACAGAGCTGATACACAAGAATCAAAACAATCTCGGACAAACTCTCTGCTCCTTGCCCTCTCTGCCTCCCATTCTACATCTCTCTGGATGTCTTGGGCCAAATGATGTGTCTTTGTGGAGAGATGACGCCTCGAGGGTGATGCTAATCCTCTGCAGCTGCTGTCAAGTGTGGGGCAGGCTGTGCCAGAGGCCAGGGAAGTAGTTATTTTTAGTTTTGCCGTTGGCCCCTCCCAGGAAAAAAAGCAGTGACAGTACTGGGGACTTTGACCCCTTCTGCACACAGGGAGAGCTGATCTTCCTGCCCTGCTGGTGCCTTGTGGGAGAAGGGTGGGAGCTTCCCCTAGCAGAGGTGGGTTGGAGGGAAGGTGACAGGAATGAGCAGCACACACATGTGCTGAGCTCAGAGTAGCCAGAGGGCGCATCCCACCAACAGAAGGGCTGTGCTGGCACCGACCTCTGCCCAGGCAGCACCCAGAGGCCTCTTGTCCTACCTGGAGCACGAACAGGCTGCAGGTTCAACCCCTCCCAGGGCCCCGTGGCTCTTCCCTCTGTCCCCAGCATCATTTCCTCTGGCCTTGAGGCCAGCTACTCACTGCCTGGCGTATCCCAGCCCCAGCTCTTCCTCCACACCAAGCCTGGCTTCCTCTCTGCTTTCCACGTCCTCTCCTCAGCAGTGCACAGGGGATCATGCCCTGGCTGGTGGAGGAGAAGGAGGAGGCAGGAGGCAATGCAGTTTCATAGAATCATAGCACGGTTTGGGTTGGAAGGGACCTTTCAAGGTCATCTAGTCCAATCCCCCTGCGGGGAGCAGGGACATCTGCAGCTGCAGCAGCTCCCCATGCTGCTGGGGGTGCAGCCCAGGGTGCCATTGGCTGCTGGGCTGCCAGCGCACGGTGCTGGCTCAGCTCCAGCTCCTCACCCCCAGCACCCCCTATGTCCTTCTCCTCAGGGCTGCGCTTGAGCCCTCTATCCCCAGCCTGTGCTGATACTGGGGGTTGCCCTGACCCAGGGGCAGGACCCTGCACTTGTCCTCGTTGAACCTTACGAGGTTCACATGGGGCCACTTCTTTAGCTTGTCCAGGTTCTGTCTGGATGGATCCTGTCCCTGTGGCATGTCAACTGCAGCACTCAGCTTAATGTCATCTGCAAACTTGCTGAGGGTGCCTCAATCCCAGTGTCTCCTGTGATGATGCCAAGCAGGCAGAGAGAGTCTCTGCCAGCCCTGGTTACCCACACCATCCCCACTCCAGCAGTGGGGAGCCCCATCCCACAGCAGCCAGCACCGCCTCTGCACAGCAGGGCTTGGAGGAGCCTGAGCTGCTGGGGTCTTTTCCAGGTCAGGCTTTGCCAGCCTATTTTTGGGAAGCTGGGAGCTGCCTGATGGGGGTGGATCCTGGCAGGGCTGCCTGGTGCCTGCCAGGGCCAGAATGAGCAGGACTCCTACTCCCCTGAGCCACCAAAAGCCCCATCCCTTACCGCAGGTGCATCCTCGCCCTCTGCGGTGTCTTATGTCTGTGGGTGACTGGAGGCAAGCTGACACCACTGTGGGCATGCAGGGCAGAGTGAGAGCCTCCGGCAAAGAGTCTGGGCCTTGCCAAAATGCTGGGCTTTGTCTCCAGTGGGGTCCCTTTGCTCCTGTCCATGAGCATTTCCAGATGGCCCTGGGTTCCTGGCATCAGCTCTGTTGCAGCATCCAGGGAAAAACGGGAAGAGGGTAGGAAGTGATGTCCCAGCTTGCCAAACTCAGGCAGCTTGGGCCTCTGCTCTCACTGCTGCTAATTCCCCCTGGGAAATTGCTCCTAGATTCTGTCCCACCCTGAATGAGCAAGGAGTCCCCTCCCCTGCCACAGTGGGGTTGCTTGGGGAAGAGGATGCTGCAAGCGTCTGGCCCTGGGCATCCCTTTCTGGCTCAGCTGCCTTCCCCTGTAAGCCAGGCATTGATCTGGGGACCAGACCTCAGGGTCCCCACCCCTGGGAGAGATGGGAAACACAGCTGCCGTGGGAAATAGTCTGTTGTCGGAAATGCATCTTACAGGGGAAGTGCATCTAGTGTGGGAAATGCAGCTGCCGTGGGAAATGCAGCTATCTGTGCCTGCCTCTGGTGCTGCCTTTGGGGGGGGGGGGGGGGGGGGGGCGCGGGGCTGGGGGGGGGGGGGGTCGGCAAGGGCCTCGGGTGTGGGTGGGAGGAGCACCGACATCTTGGGGTGGGTCAGTGAGCATCAGGGGGATGGGGGGGGGTCGGTGAGTGCCGGGGGTTCGGGTGGGTGGAGCACCGGTGTCTGGGGGTTCTGCATGCACCTTGGGTGAGGGTGGGTGGAGCACTGAGTTCGTGGGCGTCTGCAAGTGCCTTGG
>JANHFX010027092.1:22640-66760 GCA_027560015.1 Chloroceryle amazona | reverse complement strand
AGCCTGGGGTTGGCCGCCGCTGGCTGCGTGCGGGGGCCTGGGGCCGGTAGCGCTGCTTTGCTGCGCTCGTCTGCAGAGCTGTTGGGATCCTGTGCTGCTGCTGCTGAGATGGTTTTGCACGATGTGCACGGGCACCTGGGCAGCCAGCTCGGCTGTGGGCTTCTGGCTGGACCCGCCGAGCGTGACTGGCAAAGGGTAGAGTGGGGAAAGGCTTCTCCGCAGCCCGTGCAGATGCTTGAGTGGCTGTGAAGAGCTGAAAATCCTCCCGGGGAGCAGCTCACAGTGTCTGTTGCTTGCTCTGAGCCAGTACGAGTGATTGGTTTTCACTGAGCTGCAAGGCGATGGATGTTCTGAGGTTTTTATGCAACTCCATTGTTGGGACCATGAAGCAGTTGTCATGTCATCAGTTAGATGCGTTGAGCATCTTTATTTTTGGAGCAGATGATCCTGCTGACAGCGTGCATAGGAGGTGTCAGCCAGCCCTTTTTTCTTCTTCCTCTCTAGGTTTTTTTTTTCCTTCATTTGTAGGCTTCAGTCTTGGCTTTGCTATGCTCTCTTGACAGGGTAGCTGCTAAAAAAAATTTGTGTTGTTCTTGGGTTTTTGATGTCTACGTGCCTTAAGATGCCACAATTAGACAGGCACGTAAAGAGCCGCTGCAGTTTTTGGTTCAGAACCCATCCATCTGCGAGCAGCATTCCTGAGGGCTGTGTGGTGATGGACTGAGAAACGCTGCAGGATTCTGGGTTTTCTCCAGCATTACAAAACAAAAGTGAGGAGAGAAGTCAGCATGTACCTTAAGGGTTGTGTTTTTGTTCTAAGGCTCGCTGTGGGAAGCTAAGGCTTGCATCTTCTCCACTGAGACTGGCGCTTGTGAAATCCAAAGCGCCTCTATGAATGTCCTTTAGGCTCTGTCAACAGCAGGTGAGAGCTGAGAAATGGGGAGTTCGGGTTGCCCAGAGGTAGAGGAGTCGTGCTGCAGAAGCAGACACAAGCGCCCTGATTGCTCCTGCTTCCCCTGCCAACTGGTGTGAGCTTTGCTGTCTCTGTCAATGAGACGAGAACTTTAAGCTCCATCTGTGGCTTATTCCTTTTGCATTTTATTCAGCTGTGCTTTCTAAACGTCTATGGATTTCTTCTCGGCAGGAGGCTTTATTCCCCACACAATGTCTTATTGTGTTTGTCTCACTCTAGTTCCTTGTTTTATGCGGAAACACCTTGAACCTTTGGCTGAGTTGGAAGATGGGTGCAGAGTCAGACCCCTGGCTGCAGGCGTGGGGCTGTTCCAGGAAGAACACGTCTGTGCACGACTCCTCAGCCTTGAGTTACCCGTGTGCTGCTTGAGGCATGAGACGTGTTTGGCTAAGGCAGGCGCTCCCCTGCCTCTTCATCAGGCAGTCT
The DNA here is from genome assembly GCA_027560015.1 of Chloroceryle amazona. Classification (NCBI taxonomy): domain Eukaryota; kingdom Metazoa; phylum Chordata; class Aves; order Coraciiformes; family Cerylidae; genus Chloroceryle; species Chloroceryle amazona. Next base: position 65,361 of record JANHFX010027092.1, on the reverse strand, counting down.
ACACGTACTTATTTTTGTTTTACGAAGGCTGATCCCTGGGGTAGAGAAGGCTGCAGCCAGAAATAAGTGAGTGTTCACACTTGCCTTTTTGAACTTCTCGAGTATTTTGCCAATTAATTCTTAGGTAACCGGTGCTAAATTACCTACTGTAAAGGAGGTGGCCAGGAATGCTGCTAACCTGGGGCCTGATCCTTTCCTCACTCATTCCCATTTTGCATAAACTTGTTAAAGGTGCCTGTGCTCACTTGGCCATTTGCAGCCTGCTTTACAAAGCCTTTCAACCAGCAGAAGAAATGTCTGAATAAATACAGCAGCCTCGCCTTGCAGCCTTGCCAAGTCAATTTGGTGTGTTTGTTGAGGAGGCAGAACAATTAGTTATGGAGACAAATGGGTCTTCTCTGTGCTCCCATCACACGGCCAACTCCCAGTGTTGCGATAAGCATAACAGTGAAATCTGTATTAAGCAACTAATTAAAGGATCTGCAGAAGAAGTGCGTGGGGAAAAAACGTGGCATTAACCTGTGAAGAAAGGTGGAGCCGAATTGTATCCTTTAATGGGTTTGGGGCTGTTAAACAAAGGTGATTCCTTCTGATCTACCTTTTTCACAGCCTCTGGCTGACTTCTTTTAGATTGTATTTCTGAGATTTGAGAGTTTTGGGTGTCGTGCTGGCTAAAGGAGTTTTCCACCTCGCTGCCTTTCACCATGTTCCACTCACAGTGCTTCTCCCTCCTGTTATTTTTGACCTGAGCAGTTGGATGAATGTCTTCCCCAGGCAGTCACGCTTTTGGGTGGGTTGGCAGCTCTTTGGGGCTAGTATATGGGTGCTGCAAGGAGGGATGGGGAGCCAGGGGACACCCTGAAATCAGGGGATAGTGCCTGGCATTTACACAGCTTGGATACATTTCAAGCCTGTGTCTTTTGTGGGAGTAAAACCACAGTCTTGAAATTCTCATCTAAATAGCAGATTTTTCTCTGATTTACTCTGCACAGACCCGTGCTTGTCTCTGACGGGTCTCCCTTCAGCAAGGGATAAACCAGTTTTGCGAGAGGCGACACAGCCCTTCTTGTAGGGTTTGATTTGCCTTCCCACAGTGATTTCAGCCTGCAGTCATCTTCGGGTAGTATTGGCAGAAGTTAGGTCCTCTTCTGCCATGGTCTGGGCAGCTGGAGGGTGGTCTGTGGCATTTGCACCTCTTCCATGGGCTGGAAATCGCCTGCCTGGTTCAGAAACATGCCTGGGAGTGCTCCTCCATAGCAGGGGTTGGGCTTTTCGCATCACCCTCCCTGTGCCCGTTGCTCCTTTGTGCTGGCCGCCGCTGCGTTACCTTTGTTCCTTGAACCTCACTCGTGCTCCCTGGAAGAGTCGAGGAGTCTGAGTACCTGCAGCCTTCTGCATCCAGAGGGGAGCTGGGGAAGAGGAAGGTTGGTCGGGTGCCATCCTCCATGCGCTCTGGCAGCTCCCGCAAGCATCGGTCGTGGCTCAGGCACTTGATGAACAGAAAGTGTGGGAGAGGGAGGGTCCTGTTCCCAGGAGAGTTTAAAACCTTTCCTACCAGAGCTTTGCTGAACTGAAAATCACCGTTTCTGTCCCGCTTCTTTTTCTAGACATGGCTGTAGTTCTTACTCTCGTGCCCTAACGCAGGGCGTGCTGAATGGGTGTTGCAGCTTAAGGTTGCAACTAACTGACATGATGTTGATCCTAATGTAGCTAATGACACTTAACATGTTTGTTTGTTTGGGGAAATGCCCTAGCACGGTGCTCTCTTCCCAGGCATGGAAGAAATAAACAAGGCTCAGCTATATTTGGCATGGGATTCGAAGAAATGGACAGCTTTCTATCACTTCTTTGACAGATGGGCTTTGAATTTTTAAGAGAAAACAGAGCATTTTTTGGTTTGTTCTGCCACTCAAACCCAAACAGAAGCCAGGTGGAGGGCAAATCTCGCATGAGTTCTGTTTATTTCTGCATGCAAATGCATCTTCTTGATGTGTCATTAATCTGGTTGCTCTCTGGTGCTATTTTTAGCATCCTTATGATCTATGGACAAGGAGCTTTTCCTCTAAGCGTTTGTAAGCAGCCCAGCCCAGGGGGGCTGGAGTGGTATTTGCACAGAGGTCAGGGTGTCTCGGGATGGTGGGGTCCTCATCTCTTCCCTGCTGGGAGACTGGGAGGAGCTGGACACAACTTCCCCATCCCTGGTCCCACGTGGGGAAATCCATGTAAAGCATTACTCTTCAGTTCCTGTGCTGATGGTAACGGAACTGGATACATCAAACTGGGCTAATTAACCTAATGGAGAGTTGTTTCCAGGCTGAGTCTCTCCCTTCGGATTTCAGAGGAGAACTTTAGTTGTCTGATCCACTCACAGCCTCTGCAGCCAGCACTGACTTTCTCGGGGTGGTTTCTTTAGCAGGTTTTTTGCTGGATCTGTCTGAGCTGGGGAGGATGGTTCTCAGCTGGACTGATGTCTCAGGTGCTTCTCTTGCTCTGCGTTCCCCTCTCATTTTATAATCTGAGTCCCTTGGGTGGAAGGTCCCAGACTCTGGTGGGAAAAACTTGCTCCAATTTCCCCATTGGGCTGGGTGGGGTGAAAGTGAGTACTCTGCATGGCTTCTGTTTCCGTCCTGCACTGCAGGATCTCTGCCACCCTGATTTTTGCCCTTTAAAATCTGCTCAAATCCTCAGGCTTGAAACAAACCAGCACATCCTGGAGATGTCTGTGCACGTCTTTGGTTTTCCTCATCTTAATATGCTAGTTAAAGGCATTGCTACTTTGTGCTGTTTCTCCTGGGTTTAATTATTATTTCAGTGATTGGAGCTGCAGACTGCGGCAGGGACTTAAGAGTTCAACCTCAATTAAAAACCATCCTGTGCCAGGCAGATAGCAGCAGGCAGTGCTGCTATTCTCAAGTGTCTCCAGCAGTCCATCTAAACACCATGTGATCGGTTCAGTTGAGAAATCTGAGTAGGCAGAAAGCAGTTTCTGGGATAAACCTTGTGAGTGCTTCTGAAAATAGCCTGAAAGCAAGGTTTTGCTTTCCACAGCCACTCTTGGTCCTTGAGGCTGGTCACAATTTTAGGTGGATTGCTAAATATTGCTAACCTCTGATCTACATGAAGTCACAAGATTCTTCTTTTTTTCTTGTTTCGCTTTTTTGATGCTACCTCTGCTGCATATGAACTTAAAGGATTTACAATTTAATGATTTTTTTTTTAGTCTTAAGTACTGGGACCTTCCTTGCCTGCAGCTTCAGTTTTTTATATTTTCAGTGAAGCTGAAATGACTGTGCAGTTGATGACCTCACGTTTGACCCTTTGAAACCTCTTGGGCAGCCCAGCAAACAAATGTGCTGCGAGAGGAGCACATGAGAATAGCCTGAGCCATTACTCTGGTCAGTCATTGACTAGGACTCTTGTTTTTCTTCCTTTGAAGATCTGCTTAATCAGTGGCATTGCAGCCCCCACTGTGTTGGGCACCTGGAGGGGTTCACTGGCAGCTCCCCATGACGTCCCGGGTGACGTGGGAGATGGCAGGGGGGCTTTAGAGAGTCCAGTGCTGTAATCAGGTTTTACTGGGGAAGAGATTGTCACTGATATCCCTGGGATTTGGCATCTATATAAATACACGAGCCAAGCTCTATTTAAGTGTGCAGGTTCACGTCAGTTCATTTGTCTGGCAATAGAGAGCATCCCACAACTGTGGTCCTTCTGTGTAGTTTCTATTCCCAGTATAAAACATAGATGCTGGTGAGATGGGGCTGGATGGGGGTAAATCCCTGTAAATGCTGGTGCAGCTGGATGGGAGGAACTGCTTCGGACGTGGCTGATTTCAGGCCTGATGGAGAGATGTGGATAAAAACTGCATGGCTAAAACTGGTACCATGACACTGAGGGGGGCTAGTGCCCACGGGCCTGGGTGCCCCAGGGGCCACACAAAGTTTGTGAAGCAGCTCACAGTTGTGGGTTATTTTCCACCTGTGTTTAGTGTAATACCGCTGGGTGATGCTGAGCCTGAGGAGATGCTGCAGAACTGAATTCTGCAGCTGAATTCACACAGGAGAAATGAGAATCAATGTTTTTTTCAGGGGGTGGAGGGTGGGGTGTAAATCTGCTTGCATCAAATGCTTGTGAACCTTCCAGCTTGTGGGAGAAAATGGATAGCGAGGGCTGACCAGCTTGTGGAGAGAAGCAAGATCCTGGCTTTCTGTGAGCCTTCTTTCATGAACTTTCTTGTCCTTTGTGTGCTCGTGTCAGTAGAACTGAATTTTATTGGCAAAAATGTGTTTTGAACAGATCTCTCAGATTCACTCTCCATTGTTTGCTTAAGGGCTGTTTTAAACTGGGCTTTAAGGAGCATCCCTGCTCTTGCTGTGGCTTTGGCTGCTCTGCTCTCCCCTCCCAGACTGGGCAGAGCAGTGTGTGCCTCCTGCTCGCCATGTGCTGAGGAGAAGCCATGAAAAATGTTGTTAGGATGACAGTGATTTGGGGGTAGTTCTAGAAAATAATTTTCTGCTGGTGGATAGTTCCAAATTATTTCCCTCCCCCTCATCTCCCCCTCCTCTTTTCCCCAAAACAAAAGAAGAGATCAAAGGATTCATTAGGAATTATTCACTCAGCTCTGCTGCCTGTCTGAGATCTGGCTGTCTACGTTCATCCCCCAGCTCGGGGAAGGTCAGAGGGCATCTCCCTGGGGAGGATTTGCTGTTGACTGAATTGCACTCTGTCATTATCCTGCGGGATAACGAATGCAGTGGCCTCATTGGCACTGGCTTCAGAAAAAAAAAAAAAAAGCACGGTCATCTGCATGTGGCCTTGAGGCGAAAGAGCTGCATGGAAAACCTCGGCTTGTGGGAAAGATACGGGATGGACCCAGGAGGTTTGGCACGGTGGTTTGTTTGCTGCATGATGCTGAGCAGGTCTGTAGCCACCCTGGACCTCTGCGTTACCTTGTTTTAACTTGGACGGTGTCGGGGGGGGACATGATGACGATGGTGGGACACAGCAAGAGGGTTTGAAGGACAAAACCCCTTCAGATGGGGTGAAACTAGTTAGATTTGCTCTTGTTTTCCTCAGTGGAAAATGTGATGTGCGTGGGACACAGTTTGAGATCTTTTAATGAGATTTAAACATTTTTTTTTTTCCTGTTTGTTTTGTTTTCAAATAGGTTTCCTGAAAGAAAAACATACAAATCCCCCTGAGCTAATTGGTGCATGATTTGAATTCAGCTGCTACCTTGGAAGAGCTTTTCCAGCAGCTGACCTGAAAAAAAACCTTTCCCACAATATTGTGGCTTGTCAGTCACTGCTAAGGAATCTTGAAGCTGTTGGTGGGGAGGAGAGAGATGCGTTTTGTTTGATATGCAGAATCTTTTAGTTTGAGTGTCATAAAATACTCAAGAAACATGTGAAAAGGACCCTGATGGAGTGAGGCCACTGGGGGGATGAAAGTCTTGGTAGCTGGAAATAAGTAAGAAGCAGTTGTGGGTTCCAGAACCCCTTGGACTGGCTAAGGGAGTAAAGAGACCTGAAGAAAAATTACATTTTAAGCACGAATTTCCGATGATACCCCCAGCCTTGTGCCTTCATCTTCTGGCAGCCCCAGGCTTAGAAGGATTCGAGGCTGTGCCCTTCCAGCGTGCGGTTGCACGTCGCTGAACTGCGCAGCGGTTGCCAGATGCAGCCCTGCAAAGGAAAGTAGTAAGCTTTAAACGTTGGCCATCATTGCCTTTAGGCTAAGTCAGCTCTCTGGAAGAGGCTGTGATAAAATTGCTGGCCCAGATAATTTGCGTCCTTAGGATGAGCAGCAGAGAGAAGGGCAAGAGTTTGTGCGTCTGCTTATTGCTGTCATCCGTCTTGCGCTCGGAAATTTATGAAATGGCCCTTTGTGTAACAGCGCAGCGTGTGCGAGTGCATATTTAAATGGTTAGCAAATATATCCAGTTGCTAGATTGGATCACATCACCATCTTCACAAATACAGGCGACGATGGTTCACATCTGGATGTCCTGAGAGTACAGCGCAGGAGTCTTAGTGAGTTCTAAATCTTATACCCGAAGCAAGGTAATCATTGCTCGAAATCACTGTAATTCTGCCACCAGCATTAAAGGATGTAAACTTATCCCGTGCTGGAATAAACCAAAAAAATACAGCTGCCTGGAAAACTCTTGTTGCTGTAATCTAGCACAAAGTGTGGGGGAGTGGTCGTGAATCGATTTAATTGCTTTTGGGGCTCTGATCCTGCAGATCCTTGTTGCCGTAAGGAATCTGCCTCGGAGGGGTGGTCCCTCTCCGGGCTGGTGCTCTGCTGTGTGATGCGTGACCGAGCAGTAGCTTGTAGCATTTATGAACTAGAGCAGAAGTAGATCCCTTTATTCAGGCAGACCCGTATAAGCCTTCAGTACTCTATAAGGCCCCAAATTTGCCTACGCTATAAATAAGTATGTGCTTGTGTGTGTTTCTTTTTTTAAGCTGAAGGCAACCCCTTAAGCTCTTTTCTGCAGGTCTGTTCAAGCTGGGGCATGGGGAATTCCTGAGAGGATTATCATGGTTTACTTGATACAGAACTTGAACTTGAGCAATGGCTTATCTTATCAGTGATAAAAGACATGGAAATGAAGTTTACGTAACCAAAGAGGCCTTGAACATGGCTTTTCCCCTCCCCCTCCTCCCCTGCTGGAATGACTCCCAAGGAGCTCTCCTGATTTCTTCCCTACTCACAATTGCAGTGTTTCTGTTACCTGGCGCATACTGCCCGGGTACTTCTCTAATAGTCCATTTCCAGTGCTGTTTGAAGCAGTTTTCCAATGAAATAAAGAGAAAGGGGTGGAGGGGGAGGGCTTCAGAGGCTTAGCAGGAGACCCTGGACATTTTCTGGGAAGCTTGGTGTCTGGCTTGGAGAGCCTGCTGCAGATTATGATCAAGCCTCTGCATTACACTGAGTTCATCAGGTGACTTGGACAGGAGAGAACAGACCCCCTTCACCAGTGGCTGTGAGCACAGGGCTGGGCAGTCCCTAATACTTTTGAATAAACCTGACCCTGAGTACCAGAAAAGGCCCAGGAACAGGTAAAGATGCTGGGCCTGTTCCCCCTGAAGGGGAAAAGGCAAACGAGTGGGAAGGGTTGGGATAATCTCTTTGTCAGCTAGTAAATAAACGCAGACAGACGTCTGGTGCTGTACTCTGGCTCCATGGTGGGACACAACCTCCCAGGGCAGTGAAGCACTCTGGCTGCCACAGGAGACTGGCTTGAGCATCGTGGCACAGGCGTGATCTCGCCCGCTGACCCTCCCGGTGCACAGTGGCTGGTTCTCACCACCCTGTCCTGCGCTGTTGACGCTCAGCGCGCAGCTACGCGGCCAGGCGTTAGGAAGATGTGAGGAACCCTTCCACCCTGCCACATTTCGGGGGGGAAGGGAGGCTGGTTTGCTTGCACTGGTGTCCTACACCTACCTTGTCTGTGCTGCGTGGGAGGAATTTTGTTTTTTACGCTCTTGCTGTCACAGACTGTGACAATGCCACAGCGTTGCAGGCAGTGCCGTGCTTCCTGCAGAAGGACTCGGCAGACAGTCGAAGGTTGGCAGGCTGACAGCACTTATTAGAGGTAACCTTCAGGAAATGCCACATGCAGCCCTCGTTGAGCTCTCTGGCTCCGGGCGCGTACAGTATTTACACCACGCTTCTTGAGTTTCCCTGAAGGCTCTCAGCCTGCAGCTGCCTCTCCGTGCTCTGCCACCTGCCCTGTGTCCTCATGCTCCAGAGCCTGGGCTCGGTACAGGATGCTGGGCTTGCAGAATCCCCCACAGCATGGTGGGGGTTGGAAGGGACCTCTGGAGACTATCTTGTCCAACCCCTCTGCTAAAGCAGATTCCCCTAGATCAGGTCACCCAGGATTGTGTCCATGTGGGTTTTGAATCTCTCCAGAGAAGGAGACTCCACAACCTCTGTGGACAGCCTAGGCCAGGATCTGGCACCCTCACAGGGAAGAATTTTTTCCTTATGTTTAGATGGAACCTCCTGAGTTCCAGTTTGTGCCCATTTCCCTTTGTCGCTGGGCACCGCTGAAAAGACTCTGGCCCCATCCTCTTGACACCCACCCTTCAGATCTTTATAAACATCAATAAATGCTTATTTGTCGATTTATCAACCTGTGGCACTGGAGGGGGCTGTTGACACCAGATCTTCCTCTGTGCATGGCACAAAGGTCATCTCCTTTGGCCTCCTAAGAGAGGTCCTTGTTGTAATGTGCTTTTGGTGCCTTGGGTAAAGCCAGCACCAAGTTTTCACAGGGGTGTGTGCAGGGAATGAGCTGTTAAGAAGTGCAGCACCTGCGCAGCAGCTTTTCTCGTGAAGTGCGAGGGAATTACACGGGATCAGCTCTTCTTTCTAAGCAGGTGACTTGCTTGGTGGCTGTGTGCAGCTAAAAGCCAAAGCCTAAGCTCTGACATCTGAAAATTTTCCTCAGGTTGTCTTGATGGTGTTTCCCCATCCCACATGGGGTGAGGGGAAAGAAAAGACAAGATAATATCTTGTTCTGGTAAATGACAGCAGTGCCTGAAATAGTTTGTGGTGTGTACAGAGTGTGTAGTAGGTGTGAGGAGACCGTGCTCGGCACCGCATTGGGGCGTTTACCCCCCAAGGCAGGTCAGGTATTTTCTCTGCTTCCCGGGAGAGAGGATGGGGAATGTACATCTGAACGGTGGGATTATGGCATGTGCTCAGGTCTGGCTTTGCTCTGCTGTCCTCGGAGTTGGTGGCTCGTGTCCTCTACAGATTGAGGAGTGACTTGGCCAGCAGCAGCCACTGGAGGCTGAGCTGGGGTTCAGTTGCCTGAGTCAGTTCAGCTGTTTGATGCACCCTCTCATCCCCCTGCTTGTAGCACGCACGAGTCGTGCGTTTCCTTGATGCTGTGCTCTCTTCAGCGGAGGATCAGCTGTGAGCCCTCCCTGGTGGATCTGCCATCCTAAGAGCAGAAAACTGCTGTCCTCCGGGGTGTGACCCTGCCTGGGGACAATGGGAGCTCACTGGTGCTTGGCCCTGATGGGTTATGCTCTGGGTGCTCTAAAGCCAATTCTGGCACATGCATGCGCAGAGCGGGAAGCCTTCCCCCAGCTACCTTGTGAGCACTTACTGTCAGAGAGGAATCCACAGAGGGGCATTAAAATCCCACTTTATTACTGTTAATTTCCCGTAGTACTTAGTGAGAGGCTCTGGGCGACTCGTTGCTTGGACCTGCTCAGTGGGGAAGAGCAGGACAGATCGCCTCAAGCTGAGGTCCCTTGACCGTGTCGGCTCTGAATCCCCTGCTCCTCTTGTGTGGATTTAATTTCCACGGTGCTGTAAATGCTTCCCCAGTGCCCAGCTATCAATTGAAAAGCAGTGGGGAGGTCTGCGGGAGGGGGTTTGGCGATGGTGGGGAATGACTTGTGGTCTCCATGGCAACCTGCAGACGATAAATGGATCAATGTGCTGTTCTGCACCATCTGAAACTCAAGCGGCGCTGGCTAAATCTGGGGGCTGCCTTTGCCTGCCAGGTCCTGCTGTGGGGCCATTAGTGTGAGACGGCTCAGCACAAAAACCTTCCCCCAGCCTGCCTCCAGCAAACGGGCACTCGCCGTGTTCGCTGCGGGTGCGTGGGGCTTGTGCTGGAAACCCACACTCGGCTCTGCAGAGACCTGTGGTGCTTTGGGGTGTCTTTAGTGCCGCAACTCTGCGTTGGGGTTAGGTGCTGGTAGGGGCAACTGGCCAGGCATCGAGTCCCTGGGGTTTGTGGATAGTAAAGAGAAATGTCTTGTTTCTCCTCCACCACTTCTTAAAGCCTCCAGCTCTTGCTGCACAAGCACAGGGAGATTTATGCTTCCCTTTCTGTGGGTTAAAGGCTCAGGATCCTGGACGAGGTTTGTGTCGGGGTGGTGGGTAAGGGCAGCTGCCTTTGTTCTCACTTCTGCTCTGGTGGTGTGTGTAAACAGAAAATCTGTCTTCGGAGCTGCTGCTCCAGTGTTTTCACAGTGGAGAGATTTACTTAACAAAAGAAAATATTGATCTTCCTCCGCTAGATTTCGTAAAAACTTATCTTGCTATGAAGTTTCCAATCTGCTGCTTTTTAAACAAGTCTTTCCAGTGCCGAGGTCTTGTACGTGCTCTGGAATCACACCTGGCTCAGGGGTTCCACCAGAGACTCCCCGCTTCTTGGCCAGTGTTCCTGGAGCCCACGGGAGGCACTGGCTGGCTCAGCCCAGCCAGACGTGCTCAGCAGCACTTTGGTCTGTGCTTTTCTGGCCCTGTGATGGGATAATCCCCGGTGTCCCCCGGCGCTCTGAGCGCTGCAAATCTGAGGGGCTGCTTTCTATCAAGCACTGGAGGTTGGCTGCGGTGTGTGGATCTGCGTGGACAAGGCTGTGATCTGAGGCTCTGCCTGAGCTCTGCTGCTCTTGCATCCGGCGCATCGGCGCATTCTGCTCCCACGAGGAGGAGAACCGTGCCTTTCTGTTTGAGAAAGGGGCCTGGAGAGATGAGTTGCCAGAGGCTGCACCTGAGGCCTGTGATGAAGCTGGGAGTACCTTGCAGAGCTCTGAGGTTTGAGTTTTCTGCCCAGACTTACATCTGAGATGAAAGCTGGGATGTGTAGGGCTCTCCTCACCTTCATTTCCAAAGGCCTTTCAGGATGAATGAAGGGACTTGGATTCCTCAGCCGAGTCTGTTTGGGCAGGGATGTGGGTGTATTTCATTTCTAATTCGTGGTGTTATGTTTGTCATTTTGTTCATGCAGACAGGGAGACCCGCTGGCTGCAGCGGGGTGGAAAATCCCCCAAGTATGCTATGAAACCATTTGTCTGGTGTGGTCCTGTCTGTCCGGCTGTGCCTGTAACCCCTGGCGTGCCCTGCAAAGCTGTTCACGGGGTGGTGGCCTGTAACATGCTCAGGCACCCGTTCCAGAGATCACTGCTGCTGTTTATAAAGGCTCGGTCGCGGGGCAGTCTGGCCAAATGATCTGAGCTCGTAATTTTGTGCGGTGCTGAAATGTCCAAGAAATCTGCCATCTCTGTTGCCGTGTGAATAATTTATGGGTCTTTTTACTCCAAGCTCATAAAAATCGATAACTCCTCTTGGTTCTTTTTTTTTTTTTTTCTTCTTCTTTTGTAGCAGCAGCTGGTTAAACTCTCCCATTCTTTACAGCTGCTGATATTGAAAGGCCATGGCTTGTTCACTTACCTGAGCCGTGTTTTCTTTTTGCAGCAGGATTGATCCAGGCTTTTGCCCAGAGCTGTCTGTCGCTGTTCTTCACCAGCACACTGGGCTTGGGTTACACCAGGAGAGATTTGTCCTCCGCACCTTTACCACGGGCCATTGCGAGTCTTTGCTGTTAAAACTCCTGCCCTTAGGGCAAAGCTGCAGAGCTTTCAGAGGTTGAAGTGGTTTGGTTTTTCTGCTCGAGGACTGGTGTGGTACCAGCTAACAAGAGGTTAAAGCAGCTGCTGGGAGGACTGGCAGCATTAGGAGGCCAGTTCCTGCCAGCAGAACTACAGCTCCCTTAGCCCAATAATTTGGATATGGATATGTTAATTTATTCCTGCAATTTCTAGGCCTGTCTCTGAACGCTGAAGAGCTCTGATGATCTTTGCTCCCTGTCAGGCTTGGAAACGAAGCTTGAAGTGTACCAGGAACAGCTGTGCCCTCTGTGTTGGGTTATTATCCTTTCACAATTTAATAACGTGACACCCCTTTTTACTGGATAGCTTGTCCTTCCCTCTAGGAACAGATCGATAACAGACCTTGTATCAGCTATTTGGATGTAATTGCCAGTGTCAGCTGGTGTCTGCTGCTGTTTCTCCAAACAGCCCTGGGAAGCGCGGTGGGCTGTGGAGAGCGAGGGTTGCTCTTCCAGGCTGGTGCTGCACCACATCCCTGAGCCTGAAATGAAGCGATGATTTCAGAGAGAAGTTTTTCCTGCTACTTTCTCTTCCTGTTTGAGTTTTGTGATACGTGGGCTGCGTGTTGAGGAGGGGGAAAGAGAAGAAACGAAGCCTCCAAAAGGCAGTGGCGGATACCAGTGTTTGAGCCACGATGCCGCCTTCGGAGGACTCCGAGGAAATGAAAGCTGACTGTGGTGGTCTGCAAAGCACGCAGATTGCGGTAGGTGAGCTGTAGATGGAGGAAGGGTTCCGCTTTGCGTGGGGAGCAGGCAAGAGGGCTCTCCACTGCAAACAATTTATTCTTCCTGAGTCTTTAGGGTAATTGAAGAAGGTAATTGCTGTACTTTCATGCATCTAATCCATGGGTTGCCTGGGGAGGAAGGAGGAAATGATTCAAGTGCAGTGCAAGGGGTGTAGTAAAAAGGGGAGGCTCGTCCGGGGCTGCTCGTAGTCTCTTTCTTTGCTCAAGTTTCCTTTGCCCTGGTTGTGGGGAGCCTTTGCTGGGATAACTGGTGGGATGCATAGTTGAGGGCGAGTTGTGAGGATGGCTTTTCAAGGCAGCAGTAATTTTTCTTCATGAGTGGGTTTGAGGGTAAGGATTATGTGCATGGAAATACAGTACTCAGAAAATACAGGAATAGAGTAACTAAAAACTCTACAGTATCTAGAACTAAAATAATACTTTAAATATGTTCTAGCAGGGGGGCTGGCCTGTGTAATCCTACAGGGAAAGAGAAGCAGAGTGATTGATGGTTGGCTTCATCCTGCTTTATCCCTCGACGCAGAGTGCTGTATTAAATAGGGTTGTCTCTGGGTATCACCCCCTCAACGGGAGGTATAATATTAGGTTACGCTCTGTGTGGCTGGCTGGGGGAGGTCCGTGGGGTGGCATTCCTGCCTCATTTCAGTCTGTGGCAAAACTCCTGTAGATGGAGTGAATGAAGGCTGGGCTCTTGCTCTGTGCATTTGTTTAATCGCCTTGTCTCCAGAGAAGGCAGAACTGCCAGGAAATGCAAAACCATTTCATTTAAGAATACTTGATGCCCCTTTTCCTAGCTGAAAGCTGTGTGCTATCGGAGGCATATTTGTTTATTTATAACGCCTGCACTTAGGGAGCTGTGCACATCATCTGGAGAACGGGATCCGTACCTAAAACCCGGGGGTGGGGAGAAGGATTTGGAAATACAAAACCTGCCCTGTGCAGCTGCGTGTGCTTCTACCGACCAGAGCCGTGACCTGCAGTTGGCCTGTGCTACAGGCTACACTTCCACCTCTCTTTAAAAAAAAACCAAACTATTTTCCGGATTATCTCTGTTTTTGTACTAGGTTGAACTGGGAGGTGGAGGGGTGGGAGAGCGGAACAAGACAGACGGATATAATGGGGCTAAATCCTGCCCAGCTGTTTTCTCAGCAGCCGTCTCCCTTACAATCCCAAGGAAATAAATGCTCCTCTTGAGGGTCCTGATGGTTAATGATGATTTGAAGAGCGCACACAAACATCTCTGCAGATGCAGCCCGCCTGCGAGATTCCGGTCGTGCAGCGAGCCCTGGGACTCCGCTCCTCCCGCATTCAGTGCGATGATAAATCATTCATAGCCTCAGCAAATGCAATTCTCTTCCTCGTTCTGCACATAAACAGTCCAGGACCCCGAAGAAAGCCTGCATTTGTAGTCCTTGGAGGATGATGCAAACGCTGTGACAAGCGGGAGGATCTGTTGCGGAAAGGGCTCTGAGTACTTGAGTGTAAAGGGAATTCTGTATGGGGAGTGTTTTGTTCTGTACTGTCCCAGGTTGGTGAAGGGAGAATAGGGATGAGCTTTTTTTTTTCCTGATAAAACTGTTGCTGTGTTTAGCCCTTGTTTTGTAGGGATCTGATTGCAAACATTGCTCGTGATGCCTTGTACGTGGCTCTCATGTTTCGGGTGATAAGGGGAGAGGTAAAGAGGTGCTCAGGTGGAGAAACAGGGACCTGGAGTCCTGACTGTAGTTGTGCAAGATGCAGCTTCATGAAGGTCTCCTGGGTGGCTTGTTTTGTTTGTTTTTGTTTTGATCCAGCCTGAAATGAGCAGCAGGTTGGCTGGGTGCAGGGTGAGCCTGGAGCCAGCTACAGCTCCAAGAAGCATCCTTACCCTTGCCCTCAAAACAGGGACAGGTGACAGCTATGGCCACATAAACCCCTTATGCTGAAGCTGGCGTGAAAGCAGGTGTGGGGGAGGAATGGAACCGTGTGTGGACACCAGAATCTCAATGCATGTTGCTTAAGACATGGTTTGAACTCCCTGCTCTCCCAGCGAGCTGAGCTCCCAGCCGGTGCTGGCCCTGTTAGCATCCCCACTGGCTGGGGGTTGGCTGGTCACTATTCCAGCCCTAATCCCCAGGAAACCCTGGGGCGGGAGGAATGCCCTTGGCCATTAACAGCTGCCAGCTCTGGCCAGCACACTGAGAGAAGGGTCACAGGGCTGGAGTAACTCCAGCCCTTGGGCTTCACTCCTGTCACTGAACTCATTTGGGTTTCTGGTTATGAGTGTTGCTGAGCAAACTACTACAGGGAGAGGGAGAAACACACTCGCACCTACACATGCTCTAGAAATATGTCAGAGTTGGGCTTGCCGAGAAACTGAAGTTCAAGCATGACCTACTTTGAGACTGCTCTAATCTGCAGGGGAATGCCCTCTGGATTAGATCAACGCGGTCCTATCAGTTTGTGCTTCGGACTGGAGGAAGCACTCGCAGTTGCTTATTTTTCCCTTTTGCAGATGAAACAAGGGAAGTGGTGTGTGTGGTTTGTTGTGTGTGTGTTGCTTTTTTTCTGGTGTGTCGGTTGTGTTTTTTTTGGTTTTGTTTTTGTTGTGTTTTTTTTCCTCCTAGCACTCAGACTTGAGAGCAGAGAAGGTGAGGTTGGCAAGTACAGCAGCCTGGGCTGTGCTGAACACCTTCTTAGAGGGGGGCATCCGTACCATGGAACAGCAAAGTCTTTGCTTGTGTTTGTCTGCCCGATGAAGTTGGCTGGCAGGGGTTCTGGTCCTGGCCATGGAAAGATGCCTCAGCCAGTCTTGTGCTATTTGGCTGTTTCAGTCTCTTTGTTTGGGTTTGTTCTTCTTGTCTGATCCACTGTGCTGAGAGACGCTTTAATAAAATGTGAGAAATTCTCCAACCCTTGTCTTTCCCCTCTTGTCACCAGCCATTGTTTATGTAGGAGCTAGAAATCTTTCTTCATTTTTCCCCAACTAACAAATTGCTTCCAGAGCTCAGCAAGGATGTGCATATCCACAGCAAGAAGGAAATAAACAGGGAGGCTGCATTTAATTTCAGCGTCTGCCAGGAAGGGGGAACCCAGCACTTGCCAAGGAAAGATTTTTTTGGAATTGAGGTGCACCACACTTAATTTTCCAGGAGACTTTCTGAAAATAAAGAAGCTGGAATGGAAATAAAGCTCACTGTGATGAAGAGAAATTGCTACCCGTTGGCTGGGAGTTTAGCCTTTGATTGCACGGGCAGCTTTGCCTCAGGTGACTCTGGGGGGCTTTCAAAGAGGCTTTTCTCCCATCTGCAGTACCTGGCACAGCAAGAGGAATGAGGGGCAAGGGGTGTTTGGTCCACTAGTGTGAATTGTTCTGCCAGACTTCAAAGAGATGTGGAAACACCTAATCTGTCGCTTTCAAAGGGAGGAATAAAATATTCTGATAGATTCTAAATGGAATCGCATCAGCGGTGCCTCTTCCACCGATGCCTTTGAGCTGCTCACTGATCTTTCTGATTGGGGTAATGCAGTGAGGAAGATACAGTATTCCCTCGAGGGGAGCAGCTTGTGAACATTACTGTTCAGTCAGCCTGAAAAGCTCTATTACAGACAGATTTAGACCCGTCTTTGTGCACTGAGAGGCACAGCCTGTCTTCCGGGAGGAGGCTTTGTCTGGAGGACAGGTGCACGTTGGGCTGAATTGTATTCACCCTCTTTACCTCTCGCGTGCACCGCTTTCCCCTGCCATCCCGGGAAGGGGCTTGGTGAAGGGGTTAGCACAGGCTGTGGCAGGGCTGGTTATCCAGTTTGTGGGTCCCAGCACGGAGGCCTCTCCAGCAGGACTTGCAGCATCTCTTGCTCAGGCCCATCTGGTTTTGGCAGCTCTCCAGGTACCGAATGAGCTGTCCACAATGAGACTGGGAAGGTGAGGGGAGGGGAATAGATTGGCAAACAAATGGACTAATATTGATTGATTTTCTTAATTTCTCCCATGCCCTGTTGGGTTTCTGTGCACTGCCTGGTACACAGAAACCCAACCACTGGTAGTGGTGGGTTGTGCTCATTGCTGGTGGGACTGAAGCAAGCTCGCAAGTGTGTCTGTGGGGAGCTGAGGGGTGCCCTACTGCAGCCGTGGGGTTTCCCCCACATACGTGGTCAGGCTCAGCTGATTGTCCCTGCACAATTCCTCCAGTTGCAGTTGTTGGGTAGAGAAGTGGAAGGGCTGTGCCTGATGCTGACAGCTCCTTTCATTGCCATGTATTTCCGTACCCTCATACTTGGGTTTCAGTCCTGAGAGCCTCATCTTGCAGTGAAAGACTCTGGGTACTACATGTGGAAGACATCCCAGGAGGTCTCTGTGTTACTGGGAGCTGCTGCAGATAAGTGGGGGAGATGAAAGTCAGGTGGATAAACCATCAGCCTGGTTGAATGTGCTGCCAGAGCGTCTTCAGGGTTTTGTCTGCATTTCCCAAGTTCTGTAATAGCTTGCACTGATCTAGAGGGGATGTCATGTAGGAGTTTTTGGAACAGTATGAATATGGAAAAGAGGATTTCCTGCAAGCACAGTACAGATTGTTCTCTCTGTCTCGGCTACACTGGTGCTTGGAGAATGTAATTTTTTTTTTATCTGTCACTGCACTTGTCCCTTGTGGAATTTCAGCAGGAGCTTGAGCTGCTGCATATGCAGGGCAAGGACAGCATTTCATAGAACCATTGAATTCCAGGTGGGAAGGGACCTCAGGATCATCTGGCCCAACCTTTCTGGGAAAATCAGGGTCTGGACAAGCTGGCCCAGCACCCTGAATCTTGTTGGAGAATCCACCACTTCCCTGGGGAGATTATTCCAACAGCTGATTGTTCTCAGTGTCAAGTGTTCCTGTTGTGCCCAATCAGAATGTCCCCAGGAGTAACTTGTACCCATCACTCATCACCTTGTCCATGGGGCTCCTTGGAAAAAGGGAATCTTCATCTTCTTTGTAGCCACCCTTTAAATACCGGAATGTGGTGATAAGGTCTCCCCTAAGCCTTCTTTTCTCGAGGCTGAACAAACCCAGTTCTCTCAGCCTTCCCTCGTATGGCCATGCTTCTGGATCTGGCCCACTGGGGTGGGAGAGGGCCTTGGGAGTCAGCTTCACAGCTGCAGCAGAGAAGCTTTTTGCACCAGCCAAAGCAGCCCTTGGAGCTGTCCTGGCAAGTTGAGATCCCAAAGCACAGTACGGTCGGCCTCGCAGAGCACTCTGCCAGACCCAGCTGAGCGTGGTCGCAGCTGCTGGTTCGGCTGCCAGAGGAGATGATGCAGAAGGGGAGGGAGGAAGGAAAAGTTCCCTTTGAAAAATCGCAGCGCCAGCAGGAGAGCAGTGAGGGTGAGGCCTATTGATTACATGCTTATCTCAGTTGCTTTTGTGCCTCCGTTCACAGGCACACAGTGCAGACAA
Organism: Chloroceryle amazona; assembly: GCA_027560015.1. NCBI lineage: Eukaryota > Metazoa > Chordata > Aves > Coraciiformes > Cerylidae > Chloroceryle > Chloroceryle amazona. The sequence continues at coordinate 47,773 of JANHFX010027092.1, read as the reverse complement.
AGAAACCCTATGACGGAGTGGGCTGAGGAGGATGGTGGTGGAGCAGGGTCTGGTGCAGCCTCTGGAAACTGAAACTGCTAAGTCTGGTCTGTTTGGGCTTAACCCAGCTTTACCAGAAACCCTGACTTCTTGGAGACAGCAGAACATCCCCAGTGAGACAAGCTTCCTGGAAGAAAGAGTTTGCCGTTAGCATGGGCTCTGCAGTATCTAGTGAAGGCAGCTAGCGTGTGGGCTTACTGGGCAGCTCTGAAATTTTGAGGATGTCTTTGTGCGCCACTCTAGGAATCCATAAAAGTCCTATTCATGCAGTTGGCATTAAAAAAAAAATAAATGTAAAGGCCCATTTATGTAGGGAACTAGTCTTGCCCCTAGAAAGAGATAGCTGGCTCAGCAGCTGCTTGCGGCTCAGTTGTGTCGCCACACGGTCTAGGATTTATCCTGCTTGTAAAACGCTGTGTTTAAAGAATCCCTCAAGCTCTGAAATGCTTCCCCCGAAGCCACTTGTGCCGCATTCTTATTATCCGAGTATATTCTCTTATCTTTCAGCTCTCTGCTTTGTAAGTACAATACAGATTAGCTATGGAGAACTTGAATCCTTTCGGAGGTGGGCAGTGGTGCTGTGAGTTGTTGGGAGGCTGAGGAGAAGCATCGAGGTCCCTTACCTGCTTGGGAGCTGGGAGACCTGAAGTGTTCTAATCCAGTCGGATTTGCCAGCTTATCTTTGTCAGTGTTTGGGTGCCAGTTTCTGCATCAAAGGTTGGTCACCCTAGGCCAGTCAGTGTAAGGGTTGTTCTGCTCCTCTCTACGAGTGCAGTGACACCTTCCTGAAGTCTGGCTGGGAGTGCTGGAGTCTCTTGTGCTTGAGCCAGGAGGTGGGACATGCAGGGCTTGGCATTTTCAGGGTGTTTCTGTTGTCTTAGAGCTGTGCAGAAGATGGACCTCTCGCAGCAGTCCCCTCCTTGTATTCTTCCGTGGCTGTTTGTGTGGATGTGAGAGCTGGGGCAGCCTGCCACTGGGAAATGCCCACTTTTCCTTTTAGGGAAGGAATGAGGAGACAACCTGAACTGGAAAAAGAAGCTGGTGCCCCAGGAGGGTTTGACAGCCATAGACTCTCTAGCCAGAAAACATGGGTGTCCCTGAGCACGGGCCGTGCTGTGGAAAGGACAGTTCTGGGTGAACATTATCAGTGTGACCCACTGATGGAAGCACGTTCCCTTTGCTCTGTGCACCTCGTGCTAAAAATACCAGAGCGTGTTGGGAAGGGTATGATGCAGGTTGGAAAGCATGTGTGTGGGCAGAGAGGTCTGGTAGCAGCCTGTTCCTCGGCTGAGGAAAACCAGCACCCAGCACATGGTGAGCCAGGTGTTGGAGCCTCTCGCAAGGTGCGTGGTCTCCTCTGGGAGGACGGGTGTTCCTCGTGGTGTTTGGGAGTGTGAAATGTGGTGGGCGATGCAGCTTCTTTCCCAGGTTTCTTACCAATCCGGCTGTGTCCTCTGTGTGTCACTGACCGAGTGACACACTTGTTTTGTTGATTTGGAGTGGGAAAACATTGCTGGAGTGGGAGTGCACATGGCAGATGCCTGTTTTCTTTCCGAAAGCCTGGGGGTAGTAAAGACCTAATTAGCATTCCTGTGAAGGCGAGTCATAGGGAGACTCCAGGATTTAGGTTTGCAAGGAGTGAGCTGGCATCGGTGAAAACAACAGATTGCGGGAAATGTGCAAGCAAAGCACTTGATGCTCTGATGGAGGAGAGAAGGTGACGTGGCAGGGGTGGCGGGAACAGTCAGGTAGGTGGTACAAGGGCATGGGCTTCCTTCGACCTTGACTGAATGGTGGCTAGAGTCAGCGTCCTGTGTTAGGACCTTGTACTTCCCATCGTGAACCCCACTCTGATGGTGCTGAGGTGGGAAGACCTGTCTCAGTGTTTCCTCTCGATGAGGACGGGTGAATTCTGCAATGCCCGAGGGTCACTGGCTGTCCCAAGTACCAGACTGCTGATCATCAGCACAGGAGTTACGCGGCAGGTCGCTTGATCTCTGCAGTCCCATTTAATTTGCTGGTTTGGAAAGCTTTCATTGGAGGTGATCCAGGGATAAAACCCTTGTGTGAGGCCAGTGATTTCCAAAAGTTGGAGATTGTTTCTCCCTGTTCCCTTTTGTCTCAGAAGGAGACTATATATGTGCTTATGTTGGCTGGGAGAGATGCTCTTGGAGAGAACAGATTAATGTTTAAGTCATTGAACCTCCGGTGTACAGCTAATCACCGTATTTCTGCATTTGCAGTATGTTCAGTGCGTTTCATTTATCATGATGAAGTTTAGTTGAGCACAGCTCTCTTGCTGGTCTTCCAGTCCTCTGCCTGAGGCACATATGCTTCCATTAATTTTCTGCTATTATCCACTCAGGTGTCCTGTGTGATCCAACAGGCTTAATTTCATTCTACTGAGCACCAGCTCTTCCGATCTGAAGTTAGCAGTGTGATTTGCAAGCATCATAAGGAAATGAATCTTTTCTTTTCTGGAGATAACTGCTTCCTGGATTTCTGTTCTATTTGTAATGCGCTAATAACCTCCATCCACCAAATCCCGCTCAACCGTGTGTGTCCCTTGTGGTTCAGTTGAATTGGAGCATTCCTTGTTGTATTATTGTTGCGTCCAGAGCCCGCTGAGGACCAGTTGTGCCTAATGCTGCTCCCAGTCAAAGCTGGTCAGTGCGTAGATGTGTTCCAGGCTCTTTGAGGATTGGTGTGGCATGGAGCTGCAGCAAGTATTTGGAAGACGTGGGTGTGGGAGGCCTTGGGAAAAAGGAAAATGACAATATTTCCATAGACAGAGCATGTAAATCCCAGGAACCTGGTGATGAGTGTGGTGTGAAGCTTGCATGTAGAATAAAGATGATTATATAAAAGCTGACTTCAAGTGGGGGGCGTTTCAGAGCTGGCCTGCCTACAAAGCATGACCAGGGGCAGTCTCTTTGGCAGTAGGTAGGCGGGCAGGAGAGCGTTGAGCAGGCTGCGCCATGTGGCTTTGCAGCTGCTCGATGCTTTTCAAGTGTGGCTTCAAAGCTGCAGTGCTTTGGGTGTCCCTGTGCCTGGGTGAGGAGGCTGGGCTTCCCTAGGCTCCAACACCCCAGAGTCCTCTGCAGCATCCCTGGCATCCGCTCCCATCCTCAGGTAACAGTGCGCCCAAACATCTCCGGCGAGGCCTCAGTTCTCTGCTGGGCTGAAGCTGCTTTTCATAGCCTGGGTCTGACTGTCAGGCCCTAGAGCTGGACAAAAAATTCAGGAAACTTGTGGACTGAGCAAATACCTCTCATAGCAGACTGTTTGCACAGAGAAGCAAAGTTTAGAAGCAAAAGCAAACATGTACTGGCTAATGGAGAGGGCGAGGTGTGGGGGGAACGCCGTGGCACGTTTCTCTGTCTGCGGGTCTATTTCTTACTTGGCTGCTCCCAGGATTTAACGCTGATGATCCAGAACTTGACAAGGCAGCGTTTTGGGATATACTCGTTAAACCCCTCAGCCAGTGCAAGGCGTTTAAAAGCAAACAATTTATGATACCTTCTGCCTGCAGAGACGTTTAATGGCCGAACGCGACCCAGGGGTCCCTGCTTCCCTTGGGGGTCAGACAGTGGCTGAGCTCTTGCCCTTTGGGCTCAGACGGTTGTGCCGCTCAGGTTTGTGTATCAGAGGAAACTAGTGAGGCTGCTGACACGGTCGAGTTTCCTTTTGACTGTTCCCCTCCCTAGGGGTTGCTCTGTGTCCCAGCCTCCAGTGTGAGCGAGTGGGCATAGCTGGCCTTGGAGGAAGGAAGAGCGGTGAGGTTTTTCTTGTGCAGCTCCCTTTGCAGTCCTGGTGTCTTGCCTTTGAAGTGCTTGTGTGGAGTCTTAGCCCATGGGGGTCTGCAGGGCAGCAGGAGGGGAAGGGCTTTCAAACGATGGACCCAAATATTTCATCAGCTAACTAAGTCTTAGAATTTAATGAAAAGTACCTTAGAAATTGTAGATGGGAGGAGGACTCTGTGCCTCCCCTCAAGCCTGCCGCTGATAAACACGCTAAGCTGTCAGCATTTGCTCTGTAAAGGCACGTTTCTGTCGGGGGTGCAGGAAGGTCTGTTTCCTTTTAAATGGAATAAAGATAAGGCAAGACACTTGAGTCCTTTGTGGGTAGAGCCTGTAATCCTTCATGCGAGGGAAGTTCTGTGTGAGGCTTTGTCTAGCGTTTCAGTGGTACAGTATGTTGCTGACTATTCTTAGCCTGCTTTGCATAGGTAATTAATTTGTCCCCTACAGTAATTTCTCTGTAGTGAGAATGCAGTAAATGCCAAACTGAAGCGGTTGAGTGAATGTGAAGGAACTAGTCGTGGTATAAATGACTGAGATGACGAGATGGGTGTGGAGAGAGCGTTGCGCTTTGAGCGCTAACAACAGGCTGTGGTGTTTTCAACATAAAATGCAAATAGTTCATGCTCTGAGCAATCCATAGTCTGAGCCCTGGTAAGATTGAGTACAAAGAGTGCAGGTCACACTCGGAAAATCCTGTCTACAGCTGTTTACCAACTTTACCTCTTGCAGTGGCAAAGTTTTGTTCCCCTTCCCCCTCCCCAGAAGGAGAAATCGAGCTTTGGAGACCTTAAGTGACATATTCCAGGGAGATGTTATCAGAGCCCAGATTAGCCGTGGGGTGTTCTGTGTCTTTCCATCTTGTGCTTGTGCGGCTGAAGCTCCTTGCAGAGGGCGTGTAGGTTGGACACAATGGGAAATGCCAGCTCCCAGTTCCTTCGAGCAGGACGGCAGAGCCCACCAGCACCAGCATTGCCTTTTTGCCTCCAAGGGGCAGGAGAGGCTGGTTGCTGGCGAAGCGAGCAGAACTGAGCTGTTTGCTCGCTGTGAAGAGGGGGGAGGCCCTTTATGGCAAGGGCACCGTATGTAATTGGGCTGAGCTGTGTGTCAGCTGTTTCCTGCTCGTATGGCATTTGATCTGCAACAGAGATCAAGTCCTGATGACGTCGCCCATTGAAGCTTTTGCTGTTGTTGTTCCAAGGGAAGCCTGTATTACTTATTCATGTGGCTTTCAGAAGTTGTCCCGAAAGAATACGTTTGAGGGTCATCTTGGTTTTGGTTTTAGTTCTCCAAATGCTTTTCATCTATTAGGCATGTTCTTTGTCTCTATTTTTTTCAGAAGCAAAAATTTCTGTGATTCTTGGTCGTTTCTGTTGATTTTCAACCTTTCTTCCTTTATATTTAAAGGTGGTTCTGGGTGCATTTATTTCTTTGTGTGCAGGGTCTTTCACTGCTCAATTCTAAATGGTTGAATTATTAAACTTGAAAAGCATCTGCTCTTTAGAAAGCATTCACATGTACTGTAAACATGATGGATAACAAGGCAGAGCCTAATCTAATTGACACAGCTCTGCTGCTGTTTGTAATATGGGTTTGTGTGAACTCTTCAAGTTGTGGTTTTTATGATTTACTGCTGGGGTAGCTGGTGATTGGTCTTCTGGAGTCAACTGTCTTCTGCAGGATGGAGCATGCTATATGGAGCTGGGTTTTCCCTGGGCCAGCAGGGAAGCAGCCCAGGAATTGGCCCATGGGTGGAGGTGAAAGGTTTGGTCTAGGCTCACCCTTGGAAAAGTCAAAGTTCCCCAGCCCAAGGATGCTTGCACAGGTGTTTTTTTGGAGGTCTCAGTGTTTCTGAAGAACTTCAGCCATCCGTGCCCTTCAGGCAGGCTCCAGTTCACCGGGGATGGAAGTGAACCAGTACTAATCTGCATCTGTCCACTGACAGACGCTTTTCTTGTGGCCAGGCAGTTAGCAGCTGGGGCTGTGCTTTGTCGCTGTGCCTCTCTTCAGGCCTGTGCAGTGAGACACCCATGACACAGGGGAGTGTGCAATGCCCGTGGCAGTTTGCTGTGGACCCGGGGCTCGGTGGTGACCCACCCTGCTGCCAGGAAGGCTCTGCCTGCGACACGTGTGTGCCTGCCCCGCAGCAGCCCTCCTGTGACCTGGGCTGGGTTTGCACCGGCCTCTGGTGTGGCTCTGCCCTGGGATGAGCTTGGAGGCTGATGTGCTCTGGTGTCTCTGGTGCAGGCTGGGGGGAGGAAGGATAGTGCCCACTAATCTGTTTGACGTGCTTCTGAGACTGTGACATTTGGTGCATTAGGTTTGGCCATATTGTCTGCATCTTCTGGACCCTTTTCTGGTAGGGAGGTGGAGAGGGACTGACTGATTTGCAGTGAGGTGTTCCTCAATCCAGGGCTGACTTTCCTGTACTTCCTCTGCAGTGCCTCTGAGCCTCAGTTTTTCAGCTTTCGGATGTGCAGGACAAGCAGCTCTGTCAGCAGCTGCCTGGGCAGAACAGGAGGCCTCTGCAGTCCAACCTCCTGTATCTGAACCTCCGCTCCAAGTGGCTTGCCACCCCCCCTCCTTCCACCCTACCCCACTGTGAATAACTAACCAGTGAAGAACCGATGGTGGTTGGGAGGCCAGACTGGGGTTGAAAACTTTCCCACATGAAACACACTGGCAGTGCCAGCAGAGATGAGGGCGAGAGGAGACGGCTCTGCTCTGCCAAAGCGCTCTTTCATCTCTTTTCAGCTCTCCCCGTGAGGGGTCCTGGCTCACAGCACATAGATGCCTTGTGCAGATGTCTTGGCTGGGAAAGAAGTGGCCCCTTTTCCCTCCCAAACAGAGCAGGGAGATATAAGAACGCTATTGATTTGCTTGTAGCCGAAGTGAGCTGAGCCAGGCTCTGCAGCACTTTATTGAGCCCGGATTAAGGCTTTGTTACTCACTGGAATTTAAAAACAAAAACCAAAACAAAACATAAAAACTAAAAGTTGAAAGTAGTTGGCGTGGTGTTTTGCTTGGGTTTTTTTTTTTCTTTTTTTCCATGTTGGTAAGCAAATTGCTGGCTGGGTGTTGTTTACCTGCTGGCTGTTTCCCAAGCAAATGAGAGGCAGGGACAGACATGGAATCAAGACCCTGCTTTCTCATCCTGCTTGCCAAGAAAGTGTCATGTCCCTGGGGCTGCTGGGCTCTGGGCAGGCTGGTGGTGGGCAGCCAGAGCCGTCTCCTAGCGCGGGGCGGCACGTGTGCGGGGAGTCGGTGGCAAGAGTCCAGTTCTTAACGGGCAGGTGCCTCTCCCGCTGGTGGGAATCGCAGTGGAGCTGTTGGCAGTGGTGAGAAAGGCGCCGAGGAGCAGCTGGGTGAGAAGCTGGACTTTTCCTGCGGTCCTTGGTGTTGGTTGCTTGCCACGCAGTGGTACGCAGATCATCCGCTGCTCCAGTTCATTTCTGCTGGTGGAAAACCAGAGCAAGTGGTCCTTTTACTGAGCACTAAATTCAGCCCTGAAGGCTTTTCCACCTGGGAAACAGGTATTTGTCAGGAAAACCTAATTTTGGCAACAGTGTAATTTATTTCCATGGTGTTCTCCTGGGAAAGTCGTCGCTCTCGGCTTTGTGTTCCCATTGCTGCAGAATGGTGCTGCCTGTGTCATCAGGGCAGGTCGGTTACTGTGGCCAGAGCGATGGCTGTGACAGGTGCCAGCACGGCTGAGGAGCTGTTTGGATGGCGTTCAGCACGGGGACCTTGGCCAGGGGACTGCAGCAGCCAGCTCAGGAATAGGATGAATTGGCATTGAGACCCTGCTGTCGGAACGTGTTAAAACCTAACTTTGGTTGTGTGGTGGGGTGTCAGCATCGGATCGTACCGAATACTTCTGTTGGTCTTGAAGGCTGGAAACTCTGTTTGGTGCACGTGGTACCGTCGGGTTTTGCTTTACTTGATGGAGCCGGGAGTTGGCCAGGTTTAGTGCCTGCTGCTTGTCTGAATTGCCCTGTGGAATTCACGTGGTGTTTTATTTTGAGGAGATGGGGTTGTGTTGTGGTAGCACGTGAACTTCTGCTGAATGTTCTCTGCTTGGTGCCTGAGAGGTGGCTGGTGGCAGCTCCTGCTTGCTCCGCTCACGTGCAATGGAAGAAATGCTGCTTGGGAGGAGAAAGGGCCTCCTCTGGGTGTTCTCAGTTGCTGGAGACCTGTAGCAATCTTTAATCTTAGGGTGCAAATTGTCACTGTAGCATTTTCCCGGGGAAGAGCAGCCTGGAGAGGAAATGGAGCTATAAACGAGCCTGGCTCGGCTTCTGGCTGAGTGTTTTGAGCGAGTTTGTGCTCTCCCTTTTGGCTCCAGGCCAGGCTTTCAGAGGCAACTTGGCAGAGCTGTGCTGCTCTCAGGTACCCCCCTCGCCCGCTGATGCGCCGATAAGCGAGCGCGAGCTCGCCGTGTCGTGGCTGATCCCTTGCGTGCGTTTGGGGATGCGCCTGCTGGCATCTGCAGTTTACCCGCAGTCTTTGGAGGGTCGAACCTTGTCATTTTAACAGCTGGCTCTGCGCTGCTTCTGGGCAGATAGGCTGGTTAAAATAAATAAATAAAAATAGAGGCCTGTTTCCTGTGCGTGTCAATATTGGAATCATTTTAAATGGTGTGTTTTCCCCTGGTCACTGACCTATAGTTTATTCCATTATTGACTGCTGGGTTACTGGCTCTTTGTATGCTGTGGTGAAGTGAACTGTAAGGCTGAAATCATTTGGCTGGGATGGTGTTGCTGGGCAGGAACTCGGCTCTGGCTGACTCAGACTGGGGTGAAAGTGTACCCTCTGGCAACTCAAGTACTTCTCTATCTCCACCTCCCCTTCCCCCTCCTTAATAAACGGGTTAAACAACATAGTGGAGTATTGATCCTGCTTTCATCTGGTGGCCCCAGGCTGTAGCAGTTACCTTTGTGCCACATTCCTGCTGCTTTCCCAACAAGGCCATACACTTTCTCTAGAGCTCCCTCCCTTCCCTTGGTGACCTTCTAGCTGGGCCGTGATGAGCTTTGCTGCTGGATGCCCTCATTGCTCTGAAGCACATCCAGCACCAGCCAGACCTGTGGGCCAGGGCTTGGCAGCATCGGGTGGTTTGATGCTATGAACACCATGAAGTTAAGTTTTGTGGCTTGGTTAGCGTGCTTTTGTTCCTCAAGCTCTGTTCTAGGAGCTGTTGGCCTGAAGTGGGGAAGATGGTCCTAAAATAACCACTTTCAGGGTCACTACAGGTAGGCTGAGGGCTGGTTGCAGACCATACAACACCTCTGGTCATTGTTGGTGTTTGAATTAGTGCCATAGTTACTAGTAGATGGTCAGCGATTGTCTCGTGTTCTTCCTGGAGTACTGTGTTCTGTTTTGGTCCCTGCTATACAAAAAACATGTGGACAGGCTGGAGAGTGTCCAGAGAAAGACCACAAAGATGATTCAAGGACTGGGAAGCTGCCATATGAAGAAAGGCTGAGAGAACTGGGTTTGTTCAGCCTTGAGAAAAGAAGGCTTAGGGGAGACCTTATCACCACATTCCGGTATTTAAAGGGTGGCTACAAAGAAGATGAAGATTCCCTTTTTCCAAGGAGCCCCATGGACAAGGTGATGAGTGATGGGTACAAGTTACTCCTGGGGACATTCCGATTGGGCACAACAGGAACATTTTTGACACTGAGAACAATCAGCTGTTGGAATAATCTCCCCAGGGAAGTGGTGGATTCCCCAACAATGGACACTTGTAAGATTCAGGGTGCTGGGCCAGCTTGTCCAGACCCTGATTTTCCCAGAAAGGTTGGGCCAGACGATCCTGAGGTCCCTTCCCACCTGGAATTCAGTGATTCCTGGTCTTGTGGCAGCCGTGGTGCTCTACTGATACAGTGACTCGTTTTCAACAGAGGAAGACTCCTGCAGTGGCCAGTATGGCTGCTCTTGGCAATACTGAAGCTTCTGGCTATTGTTGGTATCCAAGCTACTGGTGGGTGACTCGGAGCCCAGTTTAAGACTACAGACTGTCCTCTCTGTGCTGCCTGCTTTGCATAAAGGCTCTGTAAACAGGCTCTACACACACCTGGAAGTCTTGAAGCTCACCAACACCCAGTAAGCCATCATTCCTTCTCACACCAACAGCCCGGGGCACGTCCCGTGGTGCTTAGGGGCTCCAGCCTCTGCCCATCTCTGCACAGAGCTGCACCCTGAAGGGTGTCGTTTATTTCCAAGGAGGAGGGCGGTTTGCTATTTCTTTCCCTTTAAACAGGAACACTGAGCTTGCACGTCCTGCCTGGGACTGCCTTAGGCTCTTTGGGTTCTTTTGCTGCTGTGGTGAAGTGGCTTTAATATACAAATGCTCAAAAACGCTGTTCCCAGTGAGCCATTCTCGTTTCAGGTCTAAATGAGGACTTGATCTTTGTTGGTGACTGATTGTGTGTCTTGCTTGTAGGCTATGTGGGTGTTAAAGCTTTTTTGTGTGCTGCTGCTCAGCTTCCCAACCAGATGCATCCATCATCTTCAAAAGGAGCAGGAGGAAAGGATAGCTCATATTTTTATTTATTTATATTTTTTTAGCCACTGGTATTTGGCATCCAAATAAAGAGGTGCTCTGGCACAGGAGCAGAGGAGTACTTGTCTCTTGGAGCTCCTGTCTCTTACGTCCTGTGAGGATCTTCAGGGTGTTTCTATCAAAGAGCTGGGTTTAATAATGATTATTTTATTTTTATTTATTTTATTTTATTTTTATTTTTGATGAGTAACCATGTTCCCAGTGTCTGTGGCAGGGTAGGCTGGTACAAGAGGTAAACTGCTCTGGAGCACAGCCCAAAAATCACCTTGGATAGAATTAAACTTTGAAAGTAAATAACGCAGCTGCTCTGCGAACCTCCGGCCTTACGAGGCAATTATTTGGAACTTTGTCAGTCCCAGCATTATGTGCTGCGTTCAAACGAGGACACGGCTGCTGTTAGCTGTGGACAGATGCTGGGAGTAACCCTTGAACCTCGGAGGAAACCAAGCCTGAAAAGTTTTGGAGGTTGGGAATTCTGGCACTTTGGCACAGGAGATGAAATGCGTGTCTGCGTTGGTCAACATCTTATAGGCAGGTCTCTGCACAACTTGATGTCTTACCTCCAGAGTTTGACCTCTATACTCTGGCCTTGTCGGTTGCTTGCTGTGGAAAAATCCAGTATAGGTGGTATGGAAAAAGCTGCCCAGCATCCGTCCCCTCTTGGCCTGAGCCTTGCCAGGGGTGTGTGCAAAAGACAGGTTTGTCCTCGGGAGGACCAAGGCAGCAAACCTCTGGTCAGTCTTAATTCTGTTCCTTGCATTTCAGTTGATGCTGATTCCAAGAATAAGGCAAACACTGCGGTGGCCTTATCCAGGGACCTCGCTGATGTCAGCATGTGCCTGTCCATTAACCTCGGTGGACTTTGGGTCAGGTTTCTTTGAAGGCTGGGCATTGAAAGCAAAGAGCCAAAAGGCTAGCTGGGGTCACTCCACTCTTTGCTGGGGTAACTCCAGCAAAGATGAGGGGCAGGCTGGGTGAGCTGAGCCTGGCGGGAAGGTCAGCCCAGATGTGATTGAAGGCAGAGCTGCCTTGAGCTTCTTACACCAAACATCTCTTAGGGAGCTGCTGCTGGGCCTCTCGACACGCAGCTCCCTTTCAAAGCTCGCTTAGCTGCCTGTCCCCGGGGTGCTTTGAAAATCTCTGGGGGTGCCTGAAAGGGCTGAGGCACCCAAGTGCCTGCCCACAAGGTCAGCGCAGCACGCTTGGTTTTATTTTGTCCTTAAATAAAAGCAGCTCCTGAGCGAGATGGAAACATGAACACGAGAGCTGTGTGCCTTTGTGTTTTGACGCTGTCTCCCTGAGCAGCTACAGAGATGCATTATGAAGTTCTTGCTTTAAAAGGACCTCGTTTGGCAGCCTAGCTGGGGCAGCTCTGGAGAGGACTGGTAGGCCACTTTTTGGTGCTTTGTGCTGTGAAGTGCTTCAGGGGCTGCCTGTGAAATTCACCGTAGCTCTTGTGACATAGAAAAATCCAGATGCAAGCCTAGATTTGTAAGTTGCAAGTGAATAACATTAGCTGGCTGGGAAATGTTGCTTCTTGGCATTCAAGCTCTACATAGCAAGCAAAGAAACAGAAATAACAATCATTGGGTTTACCTGCGAGTAATGAGAGTTCCCTTTTTATTGTAAGCCATGGGAGAAGGGTGCCTTTCACCTAGGGTGACCTTATAAGCAACATCATCTCCCTCATTCACTGCATCCAGTGCCCAAGGCTGGAGATCAGCTCCTCAAGCTGTCTACTGCGTTCATCATCTTGATATCTGAAGTGTCTTGGTACCTCACTGACTGTTCTGCTCCTTTCCTCTCCCATGCACGTGCTGCTTCCTCCAGGCGTTTTGGCACCAAGGAGAAGGCAGAAGTAGCATTTAAAGCGTAAAGGATTCCAGATGTGAACATGCCTCAGACACTGCCGGTGGAGGAGAAACGCATAATCCACCCAGGTGTTGACACTGCGGTGTGGCCCCATGGTATGTGCGGATAAATACATCCCAGATAAAGTTGATTGTTTTTGTAGGTTCATTTCCTCTCTTCTTTTTAAACTGTCACTTGAAATCCGTGCTCCGGGGAGGATGCAACTGTATATCTGTCAGCTGCACTCCCTGCTGCGGTGTCAACTTGATGGCTGGCGCTTCACATTCTTAAATGTCAGCGATTAGGTGTGAGAAGTTCCCCTCTTCCTGCTGGAGGAGGTTGGAAGAGGCCCCTGAGAACACTGTTTGCCGTAGGAAATGAGAATTGCCAAGATCCTCTGTTTCTATGGAGTCTACATGATCCCTTCACCTGGTGAAGGATGGAATAATCCTGGCACTGCCCCTTCGGCTCCATCCCTGGCCAGATAGCAAAGCCTGGTCCTCCTGATGCAACGATTGGGCTCTGCTGGAGTTCTCTGTCAACACAGGCTGGCAGAAATGGCTTTGCTGTGAGACTTGAGCCTCTTTCCCTGGTGACAGGAACTCTAGCACTTACATTTCCCCTAACACCGTGCAAATCCTGTTGTGACTTTTCTTCACGAGGAGCAGGCAGATGGTTCCTGTTGCCCTTGGGGGAGGTTGCACTCTAATGAAACCAAAAATCTTTTCCTTGGTACAGGGTTTAATTTTGAGCGTCTTGAACATGAGATGGGTGTGTGGTTGTGAGCTAGCTAAAGCTGTGTTTTGAGGAGAGCTAGCTGAAACAGCTCCTCACTTCTGCAGATGCTGGTTCTTCTCAAAGGCTTTGTAGTCACTGTTGGCTACATGCTGGCTTCATGACAGAACTGTTAATCGTCGTGGCAGTGATCTTCAGTCTTTTTGTTTATCGGGTAACCTCAAAATAAAAGACACCACCAGTGGATCTGGATCTTTTCCAGTAACGTAGCAGATTCTGAAATGCCAGGTGGGGAACAGTCTGTTCAGAAGGGTGCTCCTTGAAACTTTTGATGCTTCAGACAAGCCTTGGGCCTTGGTCATAATTCAATTACATTGAAGTCCCAAGCTCTTAAATTACCTCCAGACCCCAAAATAATTTCAAGTGCAAAGAATGGATGTCACAGCATGGTCTCCAAGACACTGCACGTGGCACTGACATTTGTTCTGGGGTGTGAGCAGCACCTCTGCTCTTGCAGGGCTGCTGCACCAGGGATGAAAGGGACCCTGGGGTATTCCTGGTCATCTGCTGCTGTCCAGCTTTTTATTTTCACTTTTTTAATGGATGCTCAGAACGCTTGGAGCAGTTTGATTTTAAGAAAGAAATGGTGGACTGAAGGAAATAAGCAAAGCAAACAAACCAAACCAGGATTACCTAATTTGAGGCTAGTGTCTATACCATTTCACGCTCTTACTCCTGTCAGTCAGGGCTCCTTACAGATATATAGATATCTATATATAGACACTTTCTAGACAGACCTTGCTGTCTAAGGCTCAGATATCTTCCTACCTACTGCAGGCTATTTCAGGGATCTGCTTGAGGTGCTGTTTTCTCTTTTCCATCTTTCAGCCGTGGTGCTGCATCCCTTCTGCTCAGGCAGGGAGTGGAGCCTTCTGAGTCAGTCCTCTGAGGAGACTCTTCAGTCAGCTGGGTAAATGTCTCACATCTGAGCTGCTGGAGGGGGCAGGCAGAGCTGGCAGAGGAGGAGGGATGCAGCTGTCTGAAGTGATAGGAAGGAGGATGGACGTGTGCTGGCCAGTGAGACTTTGGGGAGCCAGATCCTCCGTTCCTGGGTTTGATTTGGTGTGAAAGGTTCAGCTTCAGGCTGCTGACCTCCCTGGCCCTGAGAGTGATGCAGGAGCAGTTGCTTGCGTGAGACCTTTCTTGATTTCTGTCCTGACCTGATGTGTCGTGCTCTGGAGATGATGTTTTATAAGGGTGCTCTTAGGTGATGAGTGAAGTGCTCTGATATATACACATTTATTTCTCTATATGCCCCCAGGCCCCATAGAGTATTATTTTGGGGTATTTCTCAGGTGAAAAAGAAATGTCTGGCAGCTGTGTAGGAGGCTGCTGCTTTGATTGCTGTGCATAAAGATTAACAATAAATATGGGGGGTTGGTGTGGTGTGATTGTGTGTTGTGTTGTTTTGTTTTGTTTTGTTTTTTTTTTTTTCCCCCCATCCTGGAGCTCCTCTGGACTTCTCTGCATGGAGGTAGAAAAACAGGCATAAAACCTAAGACATGCTGAGTGCCTCCATCCCAGGAGAGGTGCTTGGAGTGTGGACTTGGGGCTGCAACATTCCCAAATGTGTCATCCAGTGCCTTTCCCACTGAGGTGGGGCCCAGAGCAGTTACCTGCAACAGTAGTCACATAAATCAAACGAGCAGGCCGGTTAAATAAGTAATGAAGTTAGCAGGGTGCCTAATTAAATTAAATTCAAAATTACGTATGGATGATGCCTTTCAAATAATTGCTGTAGGTTTGTCACTGAGGTGGTGCACAGGAGGTTTCCCCTTTCTCAGATGAATTTGCTGGTACCACAGAGGGATGCATTTTACCCCCAGTTTGCTTTGGCTCCTTCCTGGTGCTCTTGTGACCGTTGCAGTGGTGCTGTGCTCTGTTGTACTGAGATGGATGGAGGGAGCTTGGGGCATTTCAGTCTCTCATTCAGGGTTGTTCCTTTGCTCCTGCCCTCCTAGACCAGCTCTGGCACTTTTTACTTGCTCCCTGTGCCATGCTGATCTCATAAGGACTGTCCCCTGTCCTTCCCACCCCTTGCATGCCTGGGGAGTCACTTCTGCCTTTGTAAAGCATTGACGCCCAGTGGCACATCTGGTAACTCTGGACACAGTGACTTCACCCATTGCTTTATTTGAAAGTAATCTCTTAATTTCCATCTTCCAAACAGCAGCGTGTGTGTCGGTCAGAGGGTAAGAGTTAAGCTGAGGCAGAAGAACAATTCTGAAGCGAGGGAGAGCCACTGAAATTAAAAAACACTTGAGAAGTCACAGTCACTGCAGCCGCCGAGGGAAATTCTCCTCTCTCCAGACAGCACGTTGAGGGCTGTCTCTCTTGCTGTCCTGGGCACGGTCAGGCACTTAGCGAAGATGGGTTGTCAAGGCAGAGCTGGCTCTGGCTGGCAATTACTGACCTTTGAGGTAATGTGTCCTTAATAGAAGGATGGGAGTACATCAGAGGAAGAATTATCGTTGTCATAACCATCTTTTCACCTCTTTTGAGGAGGACAGGCTTGGTAAAGCACCTGTGCTCCAGAGAAAATGGTCCTGCCCCTCCAGGAGATGAATTCTGGCTTTTCTGAAGGGAACAGTCGATGTAGGGAGGAGAGAGAGCCAAAATGACCAGAGCTCTGTTGCTGGTTTGTTAATTTATTTGCCCCTCTCCCCTCACTGATTGTGCACCAGGGTTTATGGATTGAGTCCCAGACAGCATCTTCAAGGTAGCATTCCAGCTTGTCTGATACAGGACCAGGGCTCTTGGGGACCAGTAGCTGGCAGTGCTTTTGGGGAATCCACCTGTGCACTGCAGAGGTGCCTGGGACAGCAGCTACGGTGATCAATTACAGAAGATCTTCGTCACGTTTGGGGTAGAGTCTGATTCTTCCTTGTTCATGGTCTTCCTGGGAAAACCTCTCTGTGATGAACAGGAGGGTCTTGAACCCAGGTTGATTTTTAATTAGTCATTGATTGGCCTTGGCACCTTCATGCCTACCACCCTTGTGAGTGAGCGGCAAGATGGGTGAGCCTTGTTATCCCCACCTCCTGGTGTGGAAATGTGGGGGTGGAAGGATCTTGGCCAGGGCCATTATGAAGCCAGAAGGGTTTAGAAAAACCCAGGGTCTTAGTGACTGATAGAACTGAGCGACTTGCTGAGGTGCAGTGACCTGAGCAGGGCTCTGCACATTTCATGCACAGTTGCTCTAAAGGGATGCTGATCACTTTTGGCATGACCTGCTAATTATCAGAGCAGATGAAAGCTTTTTTTTTTTTCTTTTCCCCCCTTTCTTTTTCATTTTAAATCCTCCTCCCCTTGCATGTTTTCTCTTTCTCCCCGCTCCTTCCCCAAACCCTTATCTAAGCTAATCAGCGTGACACAAACAGCCAAAAAAGCAGTATTCTTCCAGCAGCTATTAACTAGAAAGAAGCCAGAAGGCGTCTGGAGCCCCTCAGGAGGGACTTGCCTGGTATAACCCATTGCTTTCGACAGCCAAAGCGAGAGCTGCAAAGTCAGAACAGAAAAGATTTAAACCTTTCTTCTGAGGTCTGTATCTTGTGATGTGGATTTTTAAGACGACCAAAGCGTGGAATTTCAGTAGTGATGGGGCTTCACAGATACCTGATACATCTCTGATTAAAAAGAAATGCTTATCAATAGCTATGTGTCTTTTCAGAAGTTCAAGATGTGTGCGAGGTCCTTCAAGGAGAGTCTTTGCATCCCAAATGGCCATTTCATGTCGACACTGTCACTCAGCAGCAGAAAACACAACCAGGGTAACGTTCATTTGGTGCAGAAATAGTTTCTGTGATTGCATCAAGCTGGACACGTGGGTTTGTCTTCTCCTGTATTTGAAGCTTTTTCATAGCTAGAGCCACGGGTGGGATTTTCCAGCGTCCTCTGCTCTCTTTTGAATTAATACTTTAAAAACTTGTGCTCGTGGGGGTAACAGAGTAGGGCTGAGACAGAGACCAAACTTGCCTTACGCGTTTCAGCTGCGGTGGTTGCGCTGGAAGGAAGCTGAGCAAATGGACACGATGTTTAAATAGTGCGTCCTGAATTGCTTTCATTTGGTTCTTATTTTGTAAGCCATTGGCTGGCTTTTCTGTCCTTTCAGAAATCAGCAGCTTCTTATGAAATATGGAGCTGTTTAAAAACAGACAGCAGCTGCTCCATCCTTGCGTCAGCAAGGGCTCGGCAGAAGGAAGGGGAATGGTAGACGGTTGTTTAGCTGTGATATTCTTCCCTTCATTGCTGTTGTCATATTGTGTTAACAGAAGGTCTGATCAAATATACACCAGGAAAAGTAAGACTTAATGTTTCTTTGTTCTCCTGGAATGGTGCTGGGAAGGGGTGGGGGGTGGGGGGAACGTTTGCATGAGACTTTTATTTATGTGGTTCAGATAGCTTGGCGTTCCCTGTGTCGGTAGATACGTTGTTCTGCTCTTATTTCTTAGGCTGTTTGCTGTATTTTTAGCTGGGAAAAGTCTTTACTTGGTTGTTTGTACAAAGCGTCTGCTATGTGATATGGAAACCTCTGGGGGGGGTAAATATTTAGTGGGGAGAACATGCTCTGTTCACAATGACTTCCTAACTTGTTTTAAATTCTTTCATTCTTTAAATCTCAGCCAGATTATTTTAAAAAAAAAAAAAAGTAAAAAAAGGAAAGAAAAATGAGGAACGTTGTTGCACAAGAACTGGAAAGAACCCAAATAGTTTGCTTACTGTTAAAATTGCGACATGACTGGAAACATTTGGTAAAGAAAAATTAATTGCCTGGTGTATTTGTGGTTTCCTGTTGAATCTCAATTTCTAGAGGAGGTTGAAAAACCCGTGGATGTTTCCTCAGATTACTAGATAGCATTATACCTTGTGTGCATGATGAAAGACCTTCAGCAAAGCGTGCCAGATATCCATGGTTTGCTATAAAAAGTCTCTCCCATCTGGAACACGACTGTTTTCTCCTTTTTAGTAGGATGGTTTGAGCAGAGATAAACATGCAATGAAATTTAGCCTGGTCCAGCCTTACTTCACTGAAAGAAATCTGAGTCTAGTTGCTGTCTAGAAGCAACCTACCCGTCCTTCAGTTAGTGACAGGGACAGGGCTTCTGACCTTCATCCTTTTGGTAGTGATTTGCCAGCGTGGACTTCCTTCCAGTCCTGAAGAAGGATGCTCCTATAGTCGTTGGTCCCCAGGTAGGTGTTTTAATGGGCTTTGAAGCTGAGGACAGAGCTGGAGGACAGAAGGAGGAGAGGGTCAGGCATTCATTCAGCAGAGGAGGGGCTTGAATGTGGTTAAGGATCTATCTGCTCTGGCCCACCTTGTATTGCTCTTGAATAATGATCTTGTGTCTCTTGAGTTTTAGTTTTAAAGGCAGAGCTCAAGGGAATCAGATGGGAAAAATACGAGGACTCCATGGAGTCCCCTTTCAGGTGTCCAGAGATGTGAAGGAGCTGATCTGGTATCATCCTGGCAACTGGAGCCACGGCTCAAGAGCAGAAAATTTTGTCAAGGAACCTGTAGATGCCTTGGAATGGCCACTCTTTCATGCTCTACATGGGAGGACCCTGCTTGTTGGTAGGGGCTGCCCCTTGAGAGGCACTGCGGTGGCCAATTTCAAAGCCACTTCTGTACAAAGTTGGAGCTCCTTTAGAGGAGAACCTGGTTGTGTACAAAGTCACGAGTAGGAGGAGCTTGGGTGGACGGGTAGGGTGATGAATGCTGCTGCAGATTGCTGAGGAACCTGGTGGTTCCCACGCCTGGAGGCTTGGGGAGTGTCCAAGAGCAGCTGGGTGAAACCCTGGGCTGGAGACATCTGGTCAGAAGTCAGATCAGAGGATTGTAGCTCTTCTTTGTCCCTCACCTCCTGCGTCTGCATTCTCCCTTGATCACGCAGAAGATGTTTGTGTATGAAATGTAGAACTCGTGATGAGACAGGGCTTATGGTTGTGAAATCTTTGAGGCTTCTCTTGGTATTCCTGTGGGAAGGGAAGAGTTCTCCCTTGGATAACTTCCATGGGGAAATAGTTACTCTCATTAAACATCAGGGGCTGTGGGGGGAGTGTTGTTAACCACATAGTCTGGAGACAGCCTAAAACCCATAAAGGAAAAATGTATGGAGGAGTTTAGAGTTGTGTATGAGTGTATTAAAGCTTTAATTTGAGATCACAGGCTGAGATCAAAATGAGCTGCCGTGAAGCTACATCACTTTCAGGGAGCCAAAAGCAACTTTTGGAGATGGATATTGGCCCCACAGCTGCAGGCGCTTGATGTCTGGGAACAAACAGTTGTGTAAAAATCTGCTGCTGGTTGCCCTGGAAAACAAGAACGCGTTGGGTTTTCTGGTGTAATTTGAAATAAAGACAAACTTATTTAAAAAGTAAAGTCATCCAGTCCTTTAGCTTTCAGAAAGTCCCCCATCCAGTTTTGAATGCGTGTGCTTGCTCGTGGGCTTTGGGAGTTAAATTTTCCTCTTGACTCAAGTGTGGAAATGGTCTTTTTATCTTTTCCCAGTTTAGCTCCTGTATTAAAATTATAACAAGGCTGGGGTTTATTTTCGTCTTGTGTACATTTATCTCCTGTGTATCCTTGTGCCTATTATTAGAGTCCTGCTCCGTTGCTAAATGGATTGGCCGAGCTCTCGGGGACAAAATACTGAAGCATGTGATTAGTCTGCAGTACCCCTCAGCCACTCTGCTGTTGCAGCGTTCCTGGTGACTGGGTTTACCCAGCGGTTGTCATCGCTTGCTTATTTTAAACGCTGAGGATGCAGTGGGCAGAGCCGGCAGATAGGAGATCTGAAACAGCTTATCAGTCTGAGTGGAAGGAGGGAGGAGGTGGATGTGGAGGGGAAGCTCCAGCTGAAAATAAACAGAAACCAGTGGTGTGTGTTTGGGGAGCAGCTGAATTGCATGGCCAGGGCACAGCTCTCTTCTTGCCTTTTTTTTCTTGGGGTGGTGGTTTATTTTTCTTGACAGGATAGTTCTGATCCAGACTGCAAATAAGGGAATGTCAAATCCTCTGGAAGAGGACTGGTGTGGTGGTTGGCTGGCTATGGACTTACCCTTTCCTGAATTATAAACCAAACAAAACTGATCTGGAGCCTTTTGATGAGTTTGAGCCTTGTTTCAAAATCCCCATGACCGCTGCTGCTGGTGGCTGGACATTTTCCTCCAATCTGTACCTAGCCTCTTGGCTTGCACAAGAGCCACTGTACTTCCGCTGATCTCACTTGCCTCTTGTTTCCACATCCAGCCTGAGCTAGCTGGTTTTTGGGTCTTTCTGGGACTTGCTTCATTTTGCAGCTTGGCTGTTGAGTGTCTTAACCATGTTCTTGCCTGGCTTGCACAGTCTGTTTGTCCACGTGGACTCTTACATTTTCTGCAGCCCTCTCCCATGTCTTAGGAAGATACTGAAGGTCCTGCACGCTATGGTGGTATCCCTTTTTTGGATACTTTTAAAACATCAAGTAGCCTAGACAATGCCTTTGGCAAGGACATGGACCAGAACTGACTGAAACAATCAGAGGAGACTCTTATTGGTATAGCATGGCTTGGGATCAGATTCTTGATTTTGTTTTTATTTCCTTCTAATTAGTTTCTCTAAAAGACATGATGAAATACTTCCCTCGTTCCCTTTAGGGTTTTAAGCTCTCTTCTTACTCGTGCAGATTTTCTCCTTTCACAGCTACTTGGTACGTGCCGGTTCTGGGTGTGTGTAGCATTGGTTCTGTTTTGCTGCCGTGGGCCCGGGAAGGCCATGGGGTACACTCTGCTGCTGGACTTCTTGATCCATTCGGAGAGATGCTGCCTGGTGATGCCAGTTTTGTGCAGATCCTTCAACAAGTCATCTTTTTCCACATCCTCCTTTCTTTGTGTTTGGCTCCCACGTATGTGCCACGTGCTTCCTCCTTTTGCCTGTTGTTAGCGGCATTTTCTGACGTCAGAGCCTGTTCCTAAAGATGTGGCTTGGCCCATGTGAAGCTTTCTCTCTGCTGCAGGCTCTGCCAGTAGAGGCAGATGTGCCCAGTGTGTAATTTTACCTGGGGCTGGGTGTGTTTTTGAAGGCTTTGGCTTGTGGAGCCAGACAGAGGTTTAGCCCTGGCCGTGCAGCTGTGGGCGCAGGAGGCTGGGAGCTGGGGGATCAGGGCACAGGACTGAGTTGCCTGAAAGGTTTGCTACTGTGGCCACAGAATTACTTGGCAGGTGGGGGAGACTTGATCAAACAAACCTGCTTCCACTAATGGTCAGGCTTTTGTATTTGTTCTTGTGATTTATTTTCTATTTTTTTTTTTCCCCCTCTCAATTTTACGAACTTGAAAGTGTGCATGACTGAACAGTTTAATTAGCTGTGGGAACTGCTGGAGATAACTTACTGGGATTTTCTGCAAACCGTGCTGCCCTTTGTGTTTTTGGCACAGCAGAGCTGCTGTGAGCAGGCAGGCAGGAGTGCCTCTGAACGTGGCCCAGAGATGATATCGCCCAAACAGAGATGGAAGTACCTGTGCAGTTGACTGGTATGTAGACTGGCTGCTTAGTGGTGGGAACTGGTCCCCAGGCAGGCTCCTCGTGGGGATGAGGTGCACCTTGGGCAGAGCAGAATCCAGCCACGTGCTTTAGCTTGCGCTCTCTGGGGATGTCCACGTACCCTGTGGACTGAACTCTTGCATCCAGGTGACGTTCTTGCATGCCTCTCTTTCAGGGGAGACCTCGTGCATCCAGTACTTCGTGAACTGCACTCTAATTTGGTAAATTTTGTGTCTTTACCTCTTCCACCTGCCATCCCCAAATGCTTCTGTGTCCGTGGAACTGCTCACAGGAGGAATATCGGCAGCACTGTTGAAGTTATACGAGCTGTATGGAAATGTGGAGGTTGGTCATGATGTGCTGGCGTGTGTTCAGTGGCTGCCGATGGGTGATTTTCCCAGAGATTGAGCTTGGAATCCTGCTCTCTGCGCAGTGAAAGGAGGCTCCCCTTGACTTTGCTGAGGCTACTGTTGTACGTGGTTCTTCTCCCAGTCCCCTTAGGCAAGTTGTCATGTCTGGATCCCTTGCTGTGGCTGAACAGGTGCTTTCCAGGCCACAGGCTCCACCTGAGCAGTGGTAGAGGAGCTTTAAGTGGCTGCAAGCAGCTCCTTCTCCAAGGAGAGCAGAAGTGAAGACCCACCTTGGAACACCAGAGTTTGTAACAACAAGGTTCTGGGTTGCGTCTCCAGCTTTATTACCAATGACCAACATTGGCTTTGAGATGTATTTTTTCCTTATGCTTATGGTGATTTTTCTGTGGTCAAATCTGCTTTCTTGTTTTGTCCCCATGCATGAATGGATTCTGGAGCTGGCTTCCGTGCTACAGAGCCTCCTTCATCCTGACCCCCGGTGCTGAATGCAGCCCGGTCTTGCAGTCTGTCTGGAGGCTGCACATCATTGAGTGGTTAAAATTGTTTTTGAATTTTTAAAGGTCAAGGATATTATTGCAGAAGGTTGGTTCTTTCTTTTTTAAAAGCATTCTGTAAGAGGTGCTGTTGGTTATTTCCTTCAAATCCTTAGATTTGGCATTTGTGAGGAAAAATTATTAAATGATGCCTCAAAGCTGAATAAAGAAGTCTGTATTGAATGTTTTAATGCCTTACAGATGCTGTGGTGTTGCAGAGTTTTAGCTTAAATTTAACAATGGGAGTTGGAGCTGCTCCAGCACTGTAAAGAATAGTCCCTTTAATTAAGGGTTTAAGCTGGAAGAGCATGTGTAGTGCGATGCCATTTTAAAGTTTCAGCGGGGCTTTGTAGTTGTAACCGGTTCTTCCCCATCTTGGATCACACATCTGCGTGTCTGGGGGTGTGCTGGGGCTGTTCCTTACCCGGAGAAGGGAAGTTGGTCTGTGTCAGGCTAGCAAGGTTTCTGCAGAGGGTTTAGCTTCTGATTTTATTAATACTTTTTGTTTCCCGTAGCTCCCGATGCCGCATCTTTGCAGGCACGTGCACGTGGTGTGTTACACTCGGGAGGAAACATCAGGTTTTGTTTTCCCCAAATGTTGTATATTTTTTTTTTTTGCTTTTCTTCTGAGGTCGGGGCTTTTGTAGGGTATTTTGTAGCCATGTTCTTAGATGTCATCTTGGTAAGAGCCGGATATCGCATCTGGTTGTTGGGTGTGGAACAGGAGATGGGTATGCTCAGGAAAGCATCCCCAAGACCCACTGAGGCTTCATTGGAGTGGCTGAGTATGAACTGCAGCCATGTGCCTGTGGCATTGAGCAGAGCAGGACTAGATCCCAACCCAAATTCCTAGGTTTCAGCTCTCTGTGGCTTGTTACTTACTGGGGTGGAACCCAGAAAACTGGCCGTTAAAAAGTAAACATAAATTGTTACTCTCCCCTAGAAAATGCAAGCATTCCAAGCATGTCTCCCTGAGTTTAAGGTGATGTTTCTTAAACCTCAGCCCATTCCCAGGTAGATGCTCTTGTGCCAGTTCTGGTTTTCTCCCCGTGCGTGGCTCTGTGGTAACATACCATGCATTTAATTATCGCCAGCAACAACTGCTACTTTTGGCCACCTCGGATGCTATGCTTCAAGAACCAGCATCTGCCAGGGCTTGCTGCAGCCTGGTTTGTGCTAAGACAACTGGTTGACTTTTTTTTACGTAGTTTTGTGGTGTTAGGAAGTGCAGCCTCGTAGCAAAGGCTGAGCAGCTGCCAAGGAACCTTTACGGGTTGCACTTAGTGTCTCCTCGTATGTTTATCCCCATAAAAGAATTAATTGAATTAGAACTCCAAGCAATGTTATCACCTTTGCACATTAAAAAAAATCATAATCATGCTCTCTGACTTAATGAGATTTGGAAAGAAATGGTCTTTTTTCATTTGCCTTCTGGTTTTTGAGTGTTAAAGACTCCCGAGGGTCCTGCTTTCAAGCCTTTTCTGGAGATCAGGGGGGCAGCGGAGGGCTGGCCATGGAGAGTCACCAGTCACCAGTACAGAGCAGAAGAAGCCTTCAGGTTTCCCAGAGCAGTTGCCAGACATGGAGCTGGATTGTGAATGCTGGCAACACCATTCTGAGCATTGGGAAGGGAGCTGACTATTTTTGTGGTGGCCTTGGCTCTGTTAATTTTTTTTTTTTTATTTGAATTTCTATTGTTTTCTTTGCTTATTTGTTAACTTGCAAAATTCAGCAAATTGCAGAGGATCTCCCAACCCTCGTGGTGGGTTTTACTCAGAGCTGCAGGGAGCCAGCAGCACATGGCAGTGGCACTTGCTCAGCTCCTACTCAGACGTATAAATGAGGCTGGTGGGTTGCTCTTGCTGGCCATCAGAAGCTGGGCCGGAGTGGGATCGTCCCGAGCAGCTTTGAGTGTCTCCTAAGGGTAAATATGAAGTTCCTATGATCTCGGGAGCTGCAGCATGTTTGTGTTAGCTGCTCATTTTGGTAGGATTTGGGTGAAATTCAATCACAAAGCTCCTTATCTTCAGCAGTCTGCACCATACCATTGCTTTGAACTCTGTCTTGTGAGTGTCTTCTCCTTTCTTGGAGTTTTGCTGCTGGTCTGCAGTTTTGCTGGGGTGCGTTAGTGCTTTTGACTCGTTCAGTTGCAGAATAAACCCAAATGATGTACGGACAGCTTATTTTCCTCCCCTGTCACAGGGACACAGGGTGTCACAGGGACACAGGGTGTCTCAAATGCAGCTGGATCCCCAGGACATCCCTACGGTGCTACCTTGAAAGGGCAGATGAGTTTTCTCCCAGGACTTACGGAGGAAGGATTTGTAAAGCATTTTGCTTTCGTGCAGCTCTGCAAATCCCGCACGGAGCCCCGCAAGCCTCATCGCCACTCGCTCGGGAGAGCAATGACCAAACTGCACGCACAAGTGTTGTTTTGCTGCGCGTTTTCTCTCGAGCTGAGCGGAGAGCCCTGCGCGCAGCGTGCCGGAGCCAGCGCAAACCTACCTGCTGAGTAACCGCCTGAAACCAAACCGGAAAACACCCAAACACGGCGCCGAGTCGGTGGCGGTTACTGCGGATGCTGCGCCGGTGAGAAGTCAACAAATGCAGTAAATGGGAAATGGGGTTCCCCAGCCCCCCCCCCCCCTCCAGCGCC
>JANHFX010027092.1:0-22540 GCA_027560015.1 Chloroceryle amazona | reverse complement strand
AAACGGTTAAAGGAGGAGAGGTTGTCGAGTTGGGTTAGCGATCAGATAGCTAATATTTTAGGGGTTTTTTTCAGAGCTAAGCTATAAAAAGGCTGTAGCAGTATTTCAACTCACCCATTGTCTGCTGGAAGCCAGCCAGCGTTGCCATGCCGACGAGGAATTATTACTTGCTGCCAGAGCTGGAGGAAAAGCTCATACTTTTGGCTTCAAAACAGGAGGGGTGGACTTATGTAATCCACTGTGTTTATAGGCTGAGACTGGCAGGAGCATTGAGAAATAATTACAGGCTTTCCATTTCATTTCCAGCTTGGTTTTAAGGCTGTGTGGCCTCTCTTTATTTATTTATTTAGAAGTTGAGAGGGCGGCTGCTAAAGATGCAGGAGGTCGCGGAGGTGAGGTGGGGATGCTGCTAGGTAAGTACCCCCCTCCTTTCCTCCCCAGGCTGGCTGGGCTGCTTTTGTTTTGGTGGCGTTTTGTCTGGAGAGCTAAACTAGGCCACAGCAGAAAGAAGTTGCTTTGAAAAACTGGGACTTGGCCTGGCGACACAGAAACAGTGTTCAGTGCTGGAGGCTGAGAATATACTTCTGCGGTTGCCCGGAGGTGGCCAGCCCTTCACCGACGGAGGTGAAGTGTGAGCTTTTGCCAGCCCCTGCTGCTTTCTGAGGTGATTTTTATCCCTCCAGCTCTTGTTGGCTTTGCGCGTGTATTTTTGGAGGGAGAGAAACAACGAGGAAAAAGGAGATTAAAAGTTTTTCTTTTTTTTTTTTTAAATTACTCTTGCTGATCTTCTTGGTGCTGTGCGTTGCTCCGTCGGCTGGAGAGGGGTTTGTCGGTGCGCTCGAAACACTTCTGCTGATGTTTTGTGCTTTTGAGAGGTGAATTGCAAAGTTTAGCCTGTAATTAATGTGGGTTTGTTGGTCCTGGGAACGGTCAGCAGATGATGCTGTAATTTGGGTTTGCCTGAAAAGCTGCACGCAGGGTGTTTTGACTTCGGTCGGGCCAGTGGGAGTTTGCAGCTGCTGTTTTTGCGCTGGCTGTCGCATCAACGGAGGTATTGCTGGTAAACTCTGCTTGCAAAACTTGGGGGTCGGGTGGTTTTGCTGGTTCTAAGGGTTGTGGTCCTGTAGTCCCGGGGAGGAGGACGCTGGTGGTGCGGTGGGATTCCCTTGCCCAGGAGAGTTGTCGGGATTGTGCTTTTGCTGCTGCTGGAAAGCTGCAGCCAGGGAGGAGGAGGAGGAGGATGCCGCCTGTGCAGGGTGAGCTGTGCCCTGCTCGTTGTGCTCGGTCCTCCTGCAGTAAATGAGAAGGTCCCAAGTGTGACTTTAAATCGCTCTGATATTGGCTGTAAAGCTTCCAAGAGGGGATGAAGCCAGTTACGGGGGGGGATACGCAGAAGAATGTGCTGCCAACTCGCTGTGGAGGTTACAAAAGCCTATAGAAGTGGCAGCGTGCTGTGATTTATTTATTTATTTATTTATTTATTAGGTTTTCCTTCATTGCACAGTGTCCTACTAGGGAGTTATGTTCTCAGTCCGTGCTAATCTGACTTTCTGCCATTGTTGTATGGTCTAGACAGATCAAATGTCTTACTGCTGTGCCAGCCGGCTCTGGAGAGCGGAGCAGAGTGCTGGGGAGCGTGCTTAACTTTCCAGGGACAGTTACAGTCCCTTGGGAATATGTTGAGGTGTGAACTTGAAATACAGGGGTGCTTCAGTGGACCCGCTGTACATGATGCGTTGTTGCTTGCGCGCTGCAGAAATAAATTGCTTTTTCCACTGTTTTCAACAATCTTAGGCAAAAACTTGGGAGAGTAGTGGCACGCTTTGGGTAGAAATGTCCCTTGAAAGAGCAGGCTTGTCTGGTGTTATCAGAGACATAGGCATGTTACACAAAATAATTCCCTAATTTAATGATCCATAATACTGCTCTGACTCCTACCACAGATGCTGTTGGGCTCAAGATTTGTTACTGCAAGGCTGGTTGTGTGTTTTTTTTTTTCCTTCTCTCCTCCATCCTTCCTCTGGGATTCAGGCCAAGACGAACTGTATGTTCTGTTCCTCAGAGCTATGAGTAATGTATGTGTGAATCTATAACATAAGTAATGCGAGTATATAAAATGTGTGAGTATGCAGGATGCGTGTATCCTGCGTCCGCAGAGCCGCACACACGCTCTACGCACCTTCAGAACTGGGCTTGATAGCATCTGGGCAGAACTAATGGTGTGCTTGCTGCAGAGCCCTGTCTGATGGCCCCATCCCAGAGAGCTGAGCCGAAATCCCAGTGGCCAGCTCTGGTTTTCCTGTTTAATTGCCCTTCTTGGAGGGGTTACAAATCGGAGAGAGTGGGAAGTCCCTCCCTGAGCTTAGAGGGGAAGTCAGCCCTAATGGAGATGAGGGGAGGTGCTGGCACTGTATCCTGATGTTTCCTGAGCACTCGGTGGAGCCGTGGGGTGTCTGGGGGTGCAGGGGGCTGTGCCTTAGAGCAGGGGGTGCTGGTGGTCCCACTCTGCACCACCCCAGGTAGGTGCTTCTCCAGGAGCTGCTCTACAAGTGCTGCACTCCAAGGCAGGCATGCTGCTTCTGATGGGATGGGTTTGGTTTTGTTTTTTCTTTTTTAGATGAATAAAAAGGGCTTTCTCTAAGAAATAAGTTTTGTTTTTTTTTTTCTTTAATGTGAAAAATGAGAGAGTGGCAAGTAGCCAACTCCCCCGCCTCCCACTTCCCAGCTCCGATGAGGTCATTGCCTCTTAAAGTTTATACCACGTGCTGTGAGACATGGCTGGAGGAACAAGAAGGCAACAAATGTCTCTCTTGGGGTGGCTGGGAAGGATGACCACCAGTCCCTGAAATACTAGCGAGCTGTAAACGATGCCTGAACAGGGCTTGTGAGTGGCGAGGGGGCTGGTACAGCTGTCTGAGAAAAGCTTGCAGGATGCAGAATCTGGGTGGGAGGGGAGCTCCCTGGTCCCAGCCATGTTCCAGGTGCAAGGCAGGACCTGGGGCGCTCTGGATGCGGGTCCAGGGGTGGTTATGCTGCTGCTCCATGGGCTGCCAGGTGGAAGGAGCATGTGTGCGAGGGCTGGGCACAGGCTGAGGGTGAAATGTGGTCCGCAGCAGTCGGGCACTCCTTGGCTGACCTCGCTCTTGCATCCATTTACTTCTCCTTGGGAATTTCCTCAGTGCTGTTATTGCAACGAGGTTGCGAAAGTTCATGACCCAATGAAGAATCTCTTCAAGACCTTTGTGTCCCTGGCTGAGTGGCTGCCTGGAGAAGTTGTTTTTATTGACCCTCTAACGCTGTGCGGAGCTGCTTGTGGATTCCAAAGCTATTGTTTTCTCCTTGTCCATCCCCACCACAGGAGATGCTTCCGTTTGCCGACGTGGGGAACTAATGTCATTTTTTCTTAAAATCAAAGCTGGCAGGTGGCTCCTCTGTCCATAAGAGAGTACCCCAGGGCCCTGAGGGGCACCAGCATTGGCAGTCTAAAGCTTCCCTGTGTTTGCTTTGGTCTTGTGTGGGTAGATACAGCTCTGACCATCCCTGGCACCGAGGGTGGAAACGAAGAGGTGCAGTTAGAAGTTAGTAAGGGAGGGGACTTGGGGAGGGGTCCAACACACTGCTGCCCTTTTACACACAAGCTTTAAAAAAAAAAAAAGGCAAATCCCAACCCAAATCCATCTTGAAAAGAGCTGTTCCATCACGATTTGTCCATTTGGTGGAAGTAATTTAAACGTCCCGTTAACTGCAGCTGCTCTTGTGCTGCTGCACCCCAACGATACCTTCTGTTCACTTTGTCTTTATGCTTCTCCTTCAGCCTTGTTGATTTGTTTTTTTTTTTTTCCCCTGTCGACAAGATACAATCGTTCCTTGTTACCCTACCTTGCTCTTTCCTCTCTCAAGGAAGGGAAAGAGCAGGGGAACCAGATCTGATAATTCCAGTGAGTAGAACTGTTCCCCTGAGCCCTTTATAAAGAAATAAAAAGGCTCTCCTTCTCTCTGCTTCTCTTTGAGTACAAGCACTTTACCCTCTTGGATTCCCTGCAGGCTCCTCATACTGCTAAAATTGAAACATCAAGATGTCTGAGGCAGCAGGAATTACCATCAGTGTTTTGACACCTGGAGGTACAATTTCTATTAGCTTTTATATAAAAACAACACCAGTTTTGCCAACAGAGTTCTTGTTAAATAATGCATGAAGACCCCGCTCCTGACAGTAGGTATTTTTCTTTCACTTTCCCAGACTTTTGGATAATGGCTTAATTTTTATGACCATTGGGGAGAAATCTCCGCAGCCGGCGGGCGGAAATACGCGTGTGCCCTCACACGTGCTTAACTCCAGCAGAGAGTCAATTACCCCCCTTGCTAATTAACGTGGAGAGATGGGAGAAGGTAATTTAAGGTCGGCCTCTTAGAGGGCTTGGTTCGTTGTTTTATTTTCTTGGACCCAGCAGAACACAGCCTTCCCGAGCCCTTTGGTGGTAAATCAGGCTGGTTAGATGTGATAGAGACCCGAGCAGGGTCTGCGTGCCGTCAGACGGGCGCAGGGTCATCAGAAACAAAAAATGGGTAGCTTGTGGTTTTGCCTGGATGATGCTTGGCGTGGAGCATATGCTCTGTGCTCGCTTTTGGGGGAAATGAAGTGAAACAGAAGGGCAGAGCATGTGGATGTGCCTGCTAATAGTGAGAATCAAAGTACAGTTTTGACATTTCTAACCTAATAAGCGGTGCTGCGTGTGAGAGCCTGCTTATTTTCCTTTTCACCACGAGATGCTTTGACAGAGGAGTAAAGTCCCATTTTGACATTTCTGTCATTTTAACTAAAGAGAGAGATTACAGTAAATTGGATTAAGTGAAAAATCTTCTTCAGATGTTTGTGGTTTGGGCTGATTTATGGATAGATGTCATTTGAACGTCATTCTGCATTTTTTAAGCATCTGCTCGATGGTTGCTCTAATGCTGTTGCTGCAAATAATCTGCGTAGAGAGGGGAAGGCTGAGCAAGCAGGAGCTACCCGTGACAGATCTAACGCTGGTGTGTGGCATGGGGACAGCACAATACTGTTCTTCTCACGTTCCCAGCCACATAGCGCCAGATTCTGTAATGGGTGCTTGGTTCTCATTTGAGTTCCTGTTATTAGCCTTTATCATCTGCTGCAAGTCATTTAAATAGGCTTTTGGAAGTATTTTCCTCATCCTGGAGAGAGATGGTTCAGTGCACGCATTCCTTATCGTGCACTTGGCGAGTCTTGGGTTGCTCATTCCCCTGTGACCAGCAGTGACGTTCTTCTTGGTTACACTCGTGCAAAGTCTCCTCCTTGGCCGCCTTGCTGCAGAGTCCTCCCCTCGTTGTCTCCGTGTGTGTGTGTGTGACTTCTCCACAACATTCTCATGAGCATGTGCTGGCTCACTAGCATTAGCAACGGCATGTGAAAATACTTTGTCCGCGTACTGATATTTCCCAAAGATAGTGTTGAAAGTTCTTCCATTAAATTAACAGCGTGAGACTTCTTAAATATGTATGTCCTTCGTGGCTTCCTCTGCCTAAGCTATTTCGAAGCTGCATAATCTCTTGTGGGTAATGATGTAATCGGCACTGTAATCAAATCTGCCAATGATGTCATTGATGGAGTAGTCCACTGTTGCCTGCTGCAGTGATTTGTGGGATGAGATTGAAGTCTTTGTGCAGATGATGATGGGAAACTGGGAAGTCCTCATCCCTAAACTGTGTTATTTGCATATATAGATTTTAATTTCCAGCACAGTTTTGGAAAATACTTCTGATTTGTGCTGAAAATCACTGGATTTAGGTCTGGGTGTAGAGGTTTATACTTTTCAGCTGTGGCTTCTAAAAGTTGATTTGCACGTTTAATGTTGGTTTAAAGTTTTGTACCCCTCCTTTCGGTGGTTGGCTGCCAGTTGAGCTCCTGGAGCTGCCTCTGCTCTACCCAAGTGAAGGCTGCAGTGGCCCAAGGGAACAAGTGACCAGTTCTGGCCCTTAATCCTCTGAAGGGGTTGGATGTCTTGAACTCTGTATTGACTTTTACAGTCCTGGGGCAGGAAGGTGCTGCCCAGGTGTAAGCTACAGCTAGAGAACAATACTATTGGAAGTGGAACGCACCAAATCCCAGCTTCTCGGGGTGAGTCAGCTGGTGATGGCTCAGATCTTCCCTCCAAACCAAGCCCCACTGGTTTGATTTGCAGCATCTCAGCACTGCCCGGGGTTTACTGTGGTTTGACCATGCTGCTGTTGACACCAGGGTTGTGGTGTCTTGTTTTCTGCATCTCTGCTCTTCCTCGGTGGTTTGTGTCGCCCTTAGAAGTTAAGAGATTTTTTTTTTTGCCTTCTGCTGTGTGAGTGTTTTGTGCCTTGCTAGTGACCCAAAGTGTGATTCTGGAAATATTTGCTATGTTATTTTCTGTGATAGAATTATTAGTAGAAGATCACACTACAGAGGGAAGATAAATTTGTAATCCTG
Source organism: Chloroceryle amazona (assembly GCA_027560015.1). Classification (NCBI taxonomy): domain Eukaryota; kingdom Metazoa; phylum Chordata; class Aves; order Coraciiformes; family Cerylidae; genus Chloroceryle; species Chloroceryle amazona. The sequence continues at coordinate 16,065 of JANHFX010027092.1, read as the reverse complement.
CTTAGTGGCTGATCTTATCCTAGCTGAGTAGCTCTTGTTGCATAAGGGACAGTGACCTGAAATCATCTTTCTGAACCAGTGGACAGGATGCCTTTCCCTTCTCCAATTTGCACACACGGGTTTGATACGGACCTCGTAAAGCATTTAAAGTTTAGCAGTTTTACTTTGAAATCTGAATACCCCCTAATAACTAACAGTTGATGTGCCAGAGAGAACAGAGGTGCTGCAGGAGGCGGGTTACTCTAATGCGTCAGTCTACGTGTTAAACAGACTTCTCTGTGCCTCTTGCAGCCTGGCTTGCTTTTTGGGATTGCTAACAAGTATTTGCAAAGGTTACCTGGCACGAACAAGAGGGAGGAGCAAGTGGAGGAGCATGATCCCAACCCATCTTGAGGAGTTTTATGAGAGGCTGGGGTAGGATCCTCAAGAGATGACTCTGGCATCTGGGAAGGGCTCTGCTCGTCCCTCGGCATCATGCTCCCACCATGGGATGCCAGCAGGGAGGATATGTCAGGGGAGCAGGAGGGGAAGAGCTGCTGCTTGTGAGCAGTGAAGAATTGAAAACATCTGCTCCAGCTGTGTGCCTCTGAGCTTCTTGTTTTCAACTTCTCTCAGCGAAGTGAACGAGGAACTGGTGGTGCATTTCTTGGCAAGGATGTTGTTGCAGTTGAGATATTTTCCTTTCTGCTCAGTTGGCCCTTTCTCCTCCCATCCTTCCCAGACACGTAGCAGCCCCAGGTTGAGGTCAGGTGAGACATCTGGGCGCTCCCTGAGAAATGCTGTTTTAAATATCTTTGTGATGTGAGCTCTGTCTAGAGATAGGAGGCTCCATCTGTCACCTCACATGTCTGCTTTCAGAACCACAACCAAAGAATAAGGGAGGGAATTGCTGCTCACAAGCATCAGCTCCTCTTTGGGTCAGTGGAGCAAATTCTTGGCTTCCCATTTTGGGTCACACCTGGGGTGTGCAATTCCTGAAGTCCCAACCGCTCTGAACTGGGGGTGACTGGTGCTGGTTACAGCCTCAGCCTGCTCAGGAGCTTCCTCCAAGCTGAGCAAGCACCTGAGCAGACAGATACCCTCTCTCCTCTCGGAATGCTCACCTGTGGTGGGATGTTCGTGGCCCCTGGAAGCTGCTGCCAGGGCTCAGGTTTGCAGCCTGTGGAGCGAGCGAGGGAGGTTCACCAGTTGCTCTCCCAGCAGCGGGAGGTGTTCCGCTGGAGGCAGCGCTCTGGAAGAGATGCTTCCTCTGCTTCCTTCATTTACTGAAGGTGAGATCCTGGTGGCTGGAGTAGGGAGGGAAGAGGAGGTTTATTTATTTATTTTTTTCCTCTCTGGTGTGGGTGAATCAGTGCTGCCTGTGATGGATTCTCACTGCGACAGGCTTTAAATGGGAACTCCCAGGGGAAATTAGCCTGCACTTTTGACTTTATTAAGTGTTCTCCAGTGCCATCCCAAAGGACTGTTTCATAAGCACCCCGCAAGGTTTCGGCTGTATTTTTAACATCACCTACATGAAGTGTGACCATGTGTGGCCTGTATTTACATTAAAGCCTACGTACAAATAGTTAAGAAGTGATGGATAGCACGTTCTGTTCTTCATGTCTGTAACATGATGATGTTTTATAAGTAGATCTGAGAACCTCGGCTGGAGATACTGCAGATTATTTTCAAGTCTGATACCTCACTGAGAGCTTATAATGATTGATTTAGCCATTTATTAAAACACCTACTTAATGATTGATTAAGCTTTTATAAACTATTTGTAACTTTTAAAATGTGACCCAACGTTATTGTAGCTCCATTAGCATCCAGCTAATAAAATACACAGTGGACCTGTAATGCCTGTTAAATTGAACAGAAATTATATTTCAAGCCTTGCACGTGTTGAAGTTTTAAATACAGTGATACAGATTATTGCAGGAGTGTCTCAAGGCACAGAAGTACAGTGTGCTCCCACAAAGCAAGCTGCAGGGGTGTGTTATGGATCTCCTTTGTCCTGGGACAGATCCTGCTTGTTTTGGCATCAGCTGGTACCAGTATCGAGCACCCTGGTGAGATGATCTCTCCCTGCTCCTGCTGAGGAACCAGTCCATCTTGTGCTTGCCTGAGAAGAGAGCCCACATCTGGGAACTGACAAGTGATGCTCTTGCTTCTACCTGATGCTTGCGGATGCTGTCCTTGGGAGCGGCTTTGAAGGAGCCTTTTGCTGATGCAGAGCAGATCCCTGGTAATGCTGGTGACTGTTAACACAGATCACAGCTGGCTTGGCTTCCTGCTAGAGCAGGTGGGGTCCTGCACTTTCCTCTAGGGCCCTGTCTGGTCTGTGCTGAGGGAGCTGCATAAAGGGAGGAGGATGGGTTGCTTGGAGGCACGTGATACCAAATTGGAGTTTAGCTGTGGAGGGTGGGAAAGGGGGAAGGCTGGCCCAAAAGAGAATAGCTGCAGACTAAGCTCTACATCCTGCTTTGTGTCTAGAAGTGTGCTGTCTTCCAGGGTATTCATAGAATCATAGAATGGTTTGGGTTGGAAATGACCTTAAAGATCATCTGTTTCCATCCACCTGCCACGGGCAGGGATGACTCCCACTAGACCAGGTGGCTCAAAGCCCCAAGCCCCCCCTCAACCTGGCTTTACCTTGCAAGTACCAAATTCTAAAGGTCGATTCTGTGCACAAGATGATTAGGGGACTTTTTAATTATTTTTAAATCTGCCTCCTTTGTCTGTGTAGAGAAGCATTTTTTCCATGAACTGCTCAACTTTCCATTTGCTCGGCTGTACAGAGCTGGCTGCTGGGACGAGCTGTGTAATGGGATATCTGAATCGTGGCAAGAAACCTGCTCCAGTTCAAGCAAAGCTGATTTAAAAGTAAATTCAGTCAAACCAGTACAAACTCCTGCACGAAGGAACTCAAACTGTTTTATGTCCAGTTGATGTCACTTCTGGTCAGGTCATTAAGTAGAGCTGAGGGATGCTCAGGTGGACAATGACAAAACTCTCCAGTGCAGGTGGAGCGCAGTGTGTCCCTGATGCTCTGCCCTTCTCCCTTGGCTGTAGGAGGTAGAGGGCAAGGAAGGGCTGTTGGTTTAATGTGCTGACTTCTCATCTGTCCCTGCTTCTGCCTGGCAAGTGACTTTCTGCTGCCCGTGGTTAAGTGACCTGCCTTGATGAATGGCACGTGTTCCCAGCGGTGATGGCCATGGGAGCCTCAGCCTGTAAGACTTGGTGACGTTGTGGCAAGGCTGACGATGTAAATGAGCACGTGGGGATCTATGGGATGTGGGAATGGTCTTGCCGTGTTGGTGGCTGATGTAAGAACAAAACTCAGAAGGCTCCTCTGGGCTGCAGGAGCAGGGAGGTGATTTAGGGGAAGGCTGCAATTTATATTTCTCTTACCATGTTGTCAACAAATTCAGCATTCATTTGCTTACCTCTAACATCTGTCTGCAATACTTACTGGCTTGTTTCTGGAGATTTCCTGCTAATGGGTAACCAGACATGCTGTAGGAGAAGGGGTTGGCTCTGGTGGCCTGTGCCCTGATGTTTGGTTCCAGCCAGATGTTCTGCAGCTGTTTTCAGTGAGACCACAGGGATTTTAAACTTGGGGGGGTTAGGGCAGGTGATGTGGTGTTCCCAGAGCTCACCCCTGCAGTGGGCAGGAGGTGTAGGCACCCTGCTGTCCTCCTGGTTCCCTGCCACCCTGCCTGCAGCCCTCTCCAAGGGGACGTGTGCGTGTGCTGCGTTCAGTGCCAGGTCCTTCTTTGGGACACTGTGAGAGGGTGAAGAAAGCAGAAGTTTATTTGCCCTTTCTGCTTGCTTTTTTTTTTATCCAGAAAGTTCATAACTTTTAACCCAGGGCTCAGAAATAAACCTTGGGGGATGCTGATGAATTACAAGGGGGAAGCAATGAATTCCCCTTCGGGTAAGAGTTTACTATTCAAGCCTTGACCTTGTTAAAACATGTTAACTCAATAGAAGTCTGAGTATTTAAAGACAAGTGACTTCTTCCTGCCTTGAGGGGCATAATCAAGCCATTCCACACCCCTTAAACCAGAGCAGTGAGAGAAGGACTAAAGAACAATTTATCCTGCCTGCCTTAGTCAGCAACTTTCCCCTGGGTTCATCTCTGTCCCACAAAGTAGCACCCATGGGTTGCATGGAGCTGCTGCTGGGAGGCTCTGGAAGAGGGGGGCAGTGATTGCCTAGGAAAGGCTCGATTTCCCAACTGTTGGGAGGATGACATTGCTCCTTTTGCAGGGCGGAAAGTTCTTGCATCGGTTGAGGTTGTGGTTAAGTGTTTTGTATTAAAGCAGACTGAATTTCCTGAGTAAAGCACACAAGAGAGCTTCGGGGTGGGGGGGAAGGTTGGAGCAGTTATGTTCATAAAAACTCTCGTACAACATAAAAATGGGAGAGTTATCCCTTTTCTCAGGGTTTCCTGGTTTAAACCTTCCTTATAAGCTTGTAAAACGAATTGTACTTTTCTGTTAATGCCCACAAAATGGGAGCGGACACGTTAAGGTATCCAAAAGCACCTTCACTCCTTAATCAACTATATAATTTTCATGGGAAGTACAGAAACTGGCAGAGTTTCCAGTTTGAAGCAGCATGTTCGTGCCTACTGAACCGTAGGTGGTACCCATGGGTGTGAATCCTTCTGGAACTGTGGCTCAAAAGATGAACAAATAAGGAACCCCCCCATCCCAACCAAAGCCCTGCAAACCATGCCTGCTGTGGAATAATCCCATGTGTGTATATATAGTGAATTATAATTCCCTGGGAATAATCCCTACTGCTTTACACCTGGAGGGCTGTTGTTGCCTCTTGGCTATTTCAAAAATACTGGGATTAATTTATTTTTTTTTTTCCCTGACCCTCCTCACTTTGGTGCTGTCCTCTCCCCGGGAGAGCTGTGTTTTCCAGTACTGTTCCCACTGCAAGTCTCCCTGCAAGGGCAGGGGCTGTGCTTGCAGGAGGCTTTTGCTCCCCTCGAGAGGAGGGTTTGCCAAGTCATAGCACCTGAGCAGGCTCATGTTTGGACCACTGTTGGGAGACCTTGCTTGCTTCATGGCACCACTGTTGACACCCGGTGCCCGGCGGCAGAGGTTGGCCGGGGTGTGAAGAGCAGAGGGAAGTGGCTTGGTTGGATTTGTGTTCCCTGTGTGGGCTCTGGGGGGTTGGTAGGGCTCCCATGGGGCAGCAGGAAGGGTTGTGTCTGTCTGTGCCTCTTTGCAGAGTCCTCACTGGCACAGCAGCAGTTTTAAGTGAAATCCACCATCATTGGCTACTCCCAGTAAAATACTGGGGCTGTTCACTGCAGCTCGTTTCACGAGCAGCTTCGCTGCCCAAGCGGAGGTGATGGAGGTTTGGGGAAGGTAATGCTCTCAGTCATCCCTGTGTAAGCTCTCCTCCATCAACTCGATACCAAGGGAAACTCATTGCCTTTGCAGAGACAATTTCGTGTTCTTTTCTTGCTGTGGATCACCAGAGTTCATCTTAATTTAAATCTGAGGCCTTTGTTAAGGTTCTAAGCTCAATACATGAAGGTGTTGGGAAACAGCCTTAAATACACCCTGGATGGACTCTGGAAAGATTATCATGCTATAATTTGTTTCTAAAGCTCCACAAAAGCAGTGTTTGACCTTGGGACTGTGACTCTGCTCTTCCCCCTGCTGCCATCCCTGGTGCTGTTGTCCAGACCAGTTTTGTCCAAATTAAAGACTCTGTATTCAAGCTTTGGTTTGCCCAGCTGATGGGGGATGCTTTGCATCAGACTCTTCCTTCTGGTTTTCCTTTGTTTCTGCTCTGTGGCTGAAAGGCTGGAGGATGAGGAACCATGTGAAACCTCAGCTCCGGGACAGGTAGGTGATGGGAGGTACCTGCTTGTGCCCACACAGCAGCAGCAGTGAATGGGGCCAGTCAGTCACCATAGGAGTAGCTCGACTATGGCAGCAGAGGTTTTGTGTTTGTTTTTTTTTTTTTCTTTTAAGTAACAATAATTGTTATTAATCAGTAGCTTTGAGTTCAGCAATTGCAAACTGGAAAGGACTGGTAGCCCGGGGACTGGGCATTTGTCAGGAAACAAGGCAAAACTCCTCCCTCTGGTATGATGGGGTAGGGAGATCAGCAGCTTCCCACCCAGTCTTGCTGGTGCTCATTCCTTCCCTGTGAAGAGTGGACCCTTCGAGATGTATCTCATCAGTGTAGCATGAGTTTCAGTCACCTTTCAAGGGCTCCTTCAAATTAGTCCACAGGCTCCCTGTAAACAAGAGGCTGAAAACCGAAAGCCATTGCTCCAAGCTCAGGAAAGGCAGATTACGAAAGGTTTGACCAGGCTGCAGTTTGAGAAGCGTCCTTATAAGAAAACCAGGCCTCCCGATCTGCTGGGGACTGACTGATGGCTTTGGACAGCTTGTTGTCAGCAGGACTGAGCTTGGCAAGGAAGCGCTGAAATCCCGTTTGCCCACTTGGGCTGGTTCAGTTATTAAACACATCAGGGATCCCCATCTGCTCTGTGAGCCTCTCTGCAGAAACAGAACCCGAAGCTGGGCGCCTGCAAAGTGCCATTTGCCTTTGAGTGGAGTTGGAAGGAGCTGGAGCTGTGCACGACCCCTCTTTCTGGGGTGAGATTCCCCCATGGATGCAGAAGAGGTGAAACCCTTCACGTTGCGCTTGCTGCGTGCCGGGGCTCTTGCTGAACTGGGATGTCATTTTGTGTAGAGGGGACCGAAGATGGGGTGCTGGTGATGTTCTGTCTCTTCTCTCTCTCCAAATTGTCCAGTGTTCTCTGAGGTGCTACACGTTGCATGCAAATGTTGAAATTTTTTTGGTGCCTCTAGAGAGGCTTTGACTTTCTGTCTAGAAGCTATTAATTACCTAGACAAGGAAAGCAGAACATAGCCAATTAATGGCTCCTACCGCTTAGACTCGTCTCTCCGGCTGATCTGCTGTGAACTAATGAGCAGCTCCTTTTGCTGGGCCACCAGCGAGCTTGAACTTCTCATCGCTTTTCCTGGGGAGAAATGAAAGCAGCAGCAATGTGCAGGAGTAAATGGATGGAATTTGGATACTAACCTGGGCTGCAAATTGACTCGATCTGCTAGTAATTACCCAGGGAATGTTAGGAGAAAGGTCTAGCGGAGGGTTCAGAGCTGGTAGCTGACAGAGGGTCAGAAGCAATGGAGTTACCATTGCTTAAGCTCCCATCCCACGTCCGAGGCGCTGGGAAAGCGCAGCGGCTGCAATTCCACCCTGGAGTAAACCGGGTTAGTTTAAAACACCTCCGCTCCCGACTGACTCTGGTCTCTAGTGGAATTTTATGGCACAGCTGCACTGCGTCTCATATATTTTTGAGTATCTTAGTTTACAGGTCATTTAATTTATTTGCAGGCTTTGTTTTGGTTCCCTAAGGTAATTTTGTTCCTTTTCACATGTCTTCCTATGGAAGCATTAAATTGTGGAGTTTGTCACAATAGTTCAGCTTTTATGCTGGCAGCCACTGCTCTTCAAAGATCCTCGTGTGAAGTTTAGACTCCTGAATCATTACAAGATCATGAAAGAAAAGGAATAATTTAGAAGGCGAAGATGTTTTGTCGGCTTTGAAATTGGGAACGTGCGAAAGGAGAAAATGTTTAGCGGTACAATCTGCCTCAAAGAACTTATCTTAGGAACTCCAGAAAATGAATTTCACTTCTTTATTCAGGATGTAAATAATCAAAAATGTCACTCCCGAGCTGAGTAATTTGTTCAACAAAAGGATCTCGAGGAGATGACTCCCCCAGCTTTCATGAGCGTGCCCAAGACATCAGAGGACCTGTCTCTTTAGCAATATGAACTGAAGTGTTTGAAAATCAAATGAGCAGCGTGTTCTGTGCAAAATACCTAAGTCTCGTAGGTGCTTTGTACTTTCCCTTGCATTTTAAAAGCCTTGTTTATCTGGCTAGTCTGGGCTTTAGGTTAACTCCGGGGAGCTGTGGAGGGGTGTAGCAATGGTGTGTTGTTAACAGCGATGGTTGGTAATGTGCTGTTTAATGTACTTGGGAGTGTGGCTGAAATAGTCACACAGCTACTAAATCATTATTGCACACTGGCGAGGAATTGTGTATTATTTTTGTTTTCTTGATTTAAAGTTGCTTGTGTGCACTTATTAAACTGAGATCAGGGCTGTGTAACAGCTGCAATATTTAAGCTCCTGTTTAATGTAAGAGCTGGGGAAGCTGAAGTGGAAAAGATGTGTGTGCAGGGAAGGGAAGGAGGGACTGGGAAGCGATGGGGGAGTGGGGAGAGAAGGAGCTTTGCCCCAGAACAGGCTGAGTCTGTGCTCACCCCGTGGTTAAAATTGCCCCAGACCCTGGGTGGATGTGGCAGCGTGGGGCGAGTGTTGCAGCATTTCAGGCGTGGGACGGGGGTTGGGTGAATGGGAGGAAGGTTTGCGTTGTGTTTTTGCACAGTCCATCTTGTTCCAGCAGATGTGCTTTTTAGTTTTCAGCTGGTGCCACTTCTATATCTGGAGTTTTGGGCTGAGCTTCCATCAGAAAGTGGGGCTTGTTCAGCATTTTGCCCACCGCTGGGGGTTACCAGTCAATTCTGCTGCTTTGCTCCTGCTGTCCTGCACTGGTTTTCTTCTCTGTCGCCCTTTTGGCTGCCTGATCCCTGCTCTGGCATTTGCCCATCACTCCTTTCCTTTAGTCCCCTGCCCTGTTTCCCTTTGCAGTCGCCATCCCTGGGTGATTTCATGTTTGGTTGTTGGGGTTTTTTTTTGTTGTTGCTGTTTATTTGTTGTTGGGTTGGCTTTTTTTTAATTTCCATTTGTCTTTGCAGATCATCTTCAACAAACGCCTTGCATGGTCTAATTTGTTTTCTATTTCCAGCCTAGCCTTAAAATAACTCTCTTGTTCCATGGATGGCCTGTGCATGGATCCAAATCCGCCCCCCCCAATTTATTTATTTTTTCCCAAGCATGGATTTCTTTTTCACTCTTCCTTGTCAATATCTTTAATTACTCAGTGTCCCTTTTGGGCTTTTAGCCTGCAGCTGCCAGTCTGGATCCGTGGTGTGTGTGTTCCAGCTCTCCGCGGGGAGGGTTGGTTCGCAGGGTGCCCTGGCACCGGAGCAGGGATGCAATTCCTTTGCCATCTCATCCCTGCTGATGACCTCGCCGCCCGGATGATCCGTGGGTCGTCCGTGTGCTCTTGCAGTCTCAACTGCAAAAAGCCAGGAGTTGTTAATTGATGAAGAGAGGAAAATCCAGCCACGGGAGGAGGGAAACTAATGGGAAAGGGGCATGCTAGGGCAGAATTTGAAAAGCAAAGGCTCACACCAGTCATGCTGGTGATGACCTGAGGCTGGAGCCATGGCCAGGCTGGCACTTGATGTGTGGCTGGTGCATTTTATTAAGATGACATCCCTGCAGCTGGGGACTGCCATCCGAGGGCTCCTTCAGGGAGAAATGGGTCAGTCTTGTTCATTTAAGCACATACATGCCCCCCTGGGAGCCATCACGAGGTCACTTGCAGCCTCTTTGCCGAGGGCTGGGAGGCACTTAAATGTTGTGAGATCCATTGCAGGTGTCCGTGGTGGGGAGCTGGTGCAGATGTCTCATCTGCTTTCACCAACTGGATCATGCTCTTGAGAGCTGGGGTCTGACCGTGGGCTTTAAGTGGCAGGAGCAGCAGCTCACAGTTAGCACATACTTTCCTCTGCCAGCAGCATCAGGCCGGTGTCACCGCCGAGAGCAGCCCTCCTGGCAAACCCGCCTTTCAAAACACAGCCGAGTGCAGGGCTGGCAAAACCCAACCCCTGACCTTGCTCCGTGCAGCTGCGGTGCCAAGATCGCTACACAAACGCTGGCAAAGGTTATCTCGGGGCAGAGCTAAACATGGGTCTTGTGCCCAAAATAGCTTGGGAAGATTGCAAAGGAGAAATACGAGTCGCAAATCCTGCTTTGCTGCTTTGGGCAGTGATAGGAGCAGGGCAGAGAAGTCGCCTTTCATTGAGGATTGGAACTGGTTCTGCATGGAGCATTGCTGTGGTGGGATTGCTGATGCAGCTGAGAGGTCTTCAGTGAGGTTGCAGCAAAACCAGGACGAGAGACTTCAGTTCCTGAGCCTCTGCCATCCTCTCTCTGGCCTTAAGGACCGGTTGTACCTTCTTACAAGGGTAATGTCCTGCCTTGGGCAGCTCTGTCTGGTTCTGCAAGGCCTCTTCTTCCCCCAGATCTGCTGCTGTAGTTGTGCATCTGCACTGTCAGGCTGGGAAATTAATCTACTTCTAAAGTCACCTGGCCCAAAGAGAGGAGGGAGGAGACCTGCAGTTGGCTGGTGAGCTGGGGAACAGGGCGAGAGCTGCGATTTGAGGGGCACCTGAGGAACTGCTGGGTCTGGCCAAGACGTGCAGGGTGCTGCCAGCCCAGCTTTGCTTTTGTGCCTTCCAAAGCAAGAAAAATGCTTTAACATCACACACGGCTACAAGCCTTGACCCCTGGGGTTGAAATAACCTTTCCTCTGTGCCACTGAGCTCAGGATGTGCCTGATCTTTCCTGTTGACCCTGCGCTGCTATTTTAATTTAAACCCTCTGTACCCTGCTGCGATTGAACGCTACTGTGGATTCCCAGGCTGCAGACACTGACATCGCCGTCCTTTGTTACTCTGAATAGAGCCCTAAATTTATGGCAGCCGGCCTGCTCTCCTATTGAAAGGGCTTAATAGCTACAGTACATACAAATATTTGTGTGCAATGTCAACTGTCTTCCAAGAAAATTTCATGCACATATTGATTAGACAAATCCATTACCGTTATGTTGCGGTGCATTTCTTCGGAGCGTCTCTCTCCACCCATTTTCACCGCATCTTAATTATTTTTGCTTCCACTAGTCCTTTAAAGCAAGTGTGGGTAAATCTCTTCACTGCTTTTCAGGTCTGGTTTTGATCTAGAGCTCTACGGCACGTCAGTGCCGTTCCCGGCCGAGGGAGCGCTGCTGACAGACAATAAATACGCTTTTCTGCTGTGCCTCGCACGAGTGTGTGCTGGGGTTTTTAAGCATCATGGGTTGCTTGGTCTCTTGGAGGTGAATGTTATAGCTCAGTGTTAATTAAGGATTATAAACAAAGGTCTTCCTTAACTTTTAGTTCAAAATGTACCAGTTGACCAGAGGTTCTTTACCTTCTCTTTCTTGTCTGACGAGGAAAGCTTTCATGTCTTTAGCATTTGAGTAAAGATGGCTTGGTTTATTTCCAAAAACTTGCACCATTTAAAGTAATTAAACATTTGATGTAATTAAACATCCAATGCTTTGTTGTCAGTACTTTTCAACCGAATGCGCCCTGCTGAGTGCCAGCAGCGTTTCACTTATTTGCCTCGTCTGCGTAGCATGGTGATGCTGGTCGTTGCCTTTAATAAGGTTTTTTGCAGGCATTTTGTGGGCTGCTTCCTAACGTCTTCTGTAGACCATCCATGGTCCGTAGACCACAAGTTGAGTAACACTACTCTAGACTTAAGAAACAACTTTTTCTGTTAATGTTATTTCAGCGTGTCCTTGCTTACAACAAGAAAACAACAGGTTTTATTTTGAACTTGAGCGTTGTTTTTTCTTTGGGCTCTTTAAAACTCTCACAAGGATGGGTGAACTGGTATTTTTTGTGAGCTGGGAGTGTCTTGTTTTCACCTTTCAGAGAGATGAACTAAGGCATGGGGTGATTGCAGCAACTCACCCACATTTATATTGTGTCAGCAGCAAACCAGGGACCTCACCTGGGAATCCTGCTCTCCCAGGAGTATGGAGCCTATTGGAGGGGGGTTGGCTCGAATGTTGAGGAGCAACAAGTGTGTTGGATGATATTAATTAAATTCTTTGCAACTCAATTTAATTGCAAAGCCTGATTTTAGACCTGCAGGGTTCTTACGTGGTGCTGAGTGTATTGCTGTGTGCATTTGCTCCAGCCGGGCTGAAGGGCTGGCTCAGAATTGCACAGCCCTGTGTCCGTGTGGTGTTGACTCTGAACCTGGAGAGGACCGTGGGCTGTCGTGAGCTTGACTGTGCCCATCTTTTGGGCTCATCGTGAGTCTGCTTGGCCTGGTGCTGTGCAGCCCATTAGCATGGGCTGTGCCTAAGCTGGCATATGCTCCTGGGAGCTGGCAAGAGCCTGGGCACCCAGGCCAGTGGGCAGAGCTCCTCTGTGCGCAGGTGAGCCTGCAGCAACTTGCAGGGGCTTGTAGAGTGCTTTCATGGTGTAAATTAGGGAGAACAGGTCACGGGGAAATTATTTTAGACAGCAAATAACACATGAGGAGGAGAAACGGAGGAGCAGGGGTGTGGTGGTTTGCTGCGTGAAGTTAGGAGGGGGAAGTTTTTGGAGGCTTCAAGCTGTGGAGCAAGATCCTGGGAGTCTACTCAACAAATGGAGATAAATGGGTGCAGGGGCTTCTGTGGGCTCTCGCCTCTTCCGCAGGTTCGCGTTGTAGCTGGTGCTGGATTTACTGGCAACCTCCAGTTTTCTCCTGTTCCTAATCAGAGACTGTAAATCTCCTCATACCTAGTGCTGTAATGGCTAAAGCAGGTCTGTGGATAAATCAGTCTCTGATGGAGACTTCTACTGGGGGGAAATGCTTTTCCTGTGAGACAATGTCTGTTCCTCATCAAAATCAGTTGAGACAAGTAGGAATGAAACACTTCAATCTTTAAATCTTAAAGAGCCTGGCTGCACTGTTTCTCTTTTATTTCTATTCATCTCTTAACTGTAATTAATAAAGGCATCCCAGTGTCTTCTGCTGGGGATAGGTGGCCAAGCCACCCCAGCTGCACCCAGTTCTGAAGCAGCACCAGTACATCCCCAGCCAGGTGTTTTGCTCCCACTTTGCTCCCCAGTGGGAGCAGACCCAGCCCTGCTGCCGGCTGGCCAGGGACCCTCCTCCTCCCCGGAACGGTGCCGCGCTGGGCACGCTGCAGCAGCCCCTTTCTTCACACACGGCGTGTGAAGAGGGGATCGAAGGAGATGTCATCTGTGGAGCTGCTTTGGGGACCTCATCTGGCTCCAGCCCCCAGTCCCAGCTGTGGTGGGAGAGCATTGAGGGCCTTCAACTTGTGCTGAGATCTTGCTGGTGACCTGCTGCTCTGTGGTTGGCATGTGTGGAAATGCATGGGCAGTGCTTTGCCTGGCTTGTACTTGCCTTCCCAGGGCTTCTTGTTGAGGCAGAGGTAGTTTACTGCCCTTGGTAGGCAAAGAAACCTCTTGTGATCCTGCTAAGATGTGGTTAGTGCACATCACTGGCCCAGCTCAGCTCGCAAGCAGTGTGCCATGGTGCACCTTGGTCTGCTTGACCCCTGTGATTTCACCCTGCGTGTAACTGCTACAGGGATTCAGCTTTTCCTGGTTGCACAGATAGAAGCAAAAAAGATTTCAAACTCTATTTTAGAGCTTCACACAGCATGGTTTTGCACTTGCTGCTGAGTTTTAAAGCTGAATTTCTCATCTGAAGAGTTTAAAAAAGGACAAATCACCCCGTTTCCTTTACTGCATGGCTGCTGTGGCATGGTCTGATCTGCTCTACTTGCTGAGCTTCCAGGGAAGCAGTTGGTTTGCTGAAAGCTGCCAAAGGCTCCGGAAGCTTCCCCCCCCAGCTTGAAGTGTACATATATATATATATTTACGTGTGCTAATTAACTGTTAGGTGGCTGCAAGCCAAGATGTCCCAAGCTTGAATACGTTACAAGGAAAGTACCTTAAACTTCTGCAGATCCCAACGAGCTTTTGGAGCCCTTGAGAGCATTGTGCACGTGTCCTTGGCAGCTGCAGGGAGGGTTTGCCCCTCTAGCAGCACATGTGGGCTGTGGAAGGGCTGTGAGGGTGCTGGGGTGTCCCCGGAGGGTGAGTGGGGTGGGTGTTGAACCACGTGCACTCCCAGCATCGTCTCCAGCTTTGGGTGGGAAGCGGCAGTTAAAATCTCATCCAGTTGGAAGTGTGAGGGGAAGTGGTGGAGTCATACTGGGAGTATAAATACGCACGGACTGCCTTCTGGGTGCCTCTGAATTCCCCTGCGAGCGCAGGGGCTTTCCTGCCCGGGGTGGATCTCACCGAGCACGCCAAGCTCCTGCGTGGGGAGGCTGTCCCTGTCCCAGCTGAGGGTCTGGCTGGTCCCAGGCCCCCAGTGCTCCCTAGGACTGGGGTGGCAGGTAAGGTGCCACAGGTAAGGATGTGTGGGTGCAGGGCTGGGGAATCCCTTTTGCCTCAGAGGCTCCGCTGACCCGCAGGAGCTTGGAGATCTCTGCACACCCATCATCCTTAGGCCTTGAGTGGGAATTGGCCAAAAAATGCAACTTTTGCAGAACTCGACCTGTTTGTAAGGGAGCCTCCTTAGGGTGCTTTCCTCCGGCTCGTCATGCCCGGCCTGCTGGGAACTGTTGCCTTGGTTTGATTTTATTTCTGTCTGGTGAGCGGTGCGAGGATGCCGGCAAACCGATGGTGCTGTGCTTGCCTGCAGCAGATAGCGAGTGGTTTATCAGCACGGGCTGATCTGGGGGCTCACAGGAATTTAAAAAAAAAGAAAAACTTCCTCTTTTTTTTTTTTTTTTCTCTTCTATTTTTTCCTTCCCCACCCCCTTTTTGGTTTTCGTGCACACCAACTGCTGCTTCGGTTGAGATTGCGTTGGCTGGGGCTGCCCGTGCCCCCCATGCAGCAGGACCAGGGAGATGCCACCAGTGAGCTCACGGTGCTGCACAGCTTCTCTCCTGCTCCCCCTGTGCTGATGAAAAGTTCTGTTCCTGCCACAGCTCTACACAAATCTGTATGTTGTGTATGGATCTGCCAGGGAGGAGGTGTGGGGGTATGCTCAGCACCGGCTGGGATGGAGAATGGGCCCTGGGGAGGGGGAGTTGGGGCTCTCCCTGCTCAGGATCAGTCCTGGCAGCATCCTCCAAGACAGGCAGCAGTGGGATTTTATGCTCTTTATAAATAATCATTAAGATGAGAATTACAGTTAATGCACCTTAAACTGCCAGTGATGAAGGGCAGCATGTAGACACGTGTTGTTACTTCACTGAAATCCGGACAAAACCCAGGAGGCTTAAAATCCTCTCCAAACAAACCAAGTATCTAAAAATCAGTAACTTGTAAATCTCCTCTTGGGGCTGAGGGGAGTCATCCTACTTGATTCCCCCCCACCCCCCATTTTTTTTTTACAGCTGCAAAAGGAATTTGCAACACTCAGTAAAGCAGCAAGCGTGGGGTGTTTGTGAAAATACCCTCAGGGCCACAGTGTCTTCTCTGGCTCTTGGTCCTGCTCAGAAAGGCTGATCTGGGTGGCACTGGAACAATGTGATGCTCTTTAGTCCTGGGTCTTAACGTAGCCCTGTGGATGGACATGGCTGCTGGGGAGCTTGGTACCTGATGTCTCTGCTGCAGAGCTCAGGGTGTACCTCAGGTGGCTGCAGAAATGGCCACAGCTCAAAAAGGAGAGCACTGGAAAAAGCCGATGTGGGTGTGTGAGAGCAGGGATGGGGAGAGGGCTGGGCTGAGGAGGGACCTTGTGCCTTTGGAGCTCCTACTGAAGTGCCAAAACTCTAGCTTGTGTTTTGGGGAACTAAATCATCCCTCCACAAAATACCCATCTCTGAGAGACACGGAGACAAAGATCAGCAGGCCCCAAATAAATTGCCATCAGTTTACAGGCCGGGTGCTGGGGGAAGGCTTTCCACAGCACTCAAGTGGGATGGATTTGGGATAGTCTTACATTTGGACTAACTTGTGACGGGAGTAATCCGCGGCAAAAACTTGGCCGTGGCATTTGCCGAGTGGGAAACGGAGCTGCTGGAGTGGGTTTTGCTGACCACCTCAGGCTTGACCTTCAGTTGCCTCATAGGACCGTGGCTGACTGACTTTTAACCCGCTGCTTTCCCCTTCGCTTCCAGTTGCTGCGTGACGTGGGAAACGCGCACGCGATGAAGAGGAGCTCTCCGCTCTCCTAATCCTTTGCCGGCGATTTGGAAGCAGCGACCGCCGCAGCCGCTCTTTCGCCATGCCCGG
Source organism: Chloroceryle amazona (assembly GCA_027560015.1). NCBI lineage: Eukaryota > Metazoa > Chordata > Aves > Coraciiformes > Cerylidae > Chloroceryle > Chloroceryle amazona. Next base: position 47 of record JANHFX010027092.1, on the reverse strand, counting down.
ATCCACGCAGCCCGTGACGCAGCGCTGCCGCGCCGCCGAGCCGCGCT
>JANHFX010027091.1:3104-27708 GCA_027560015.1 Chloroceryle amazona | reverse complement strand
CTATTTATGCATGTGAATATCTATCGGTGGGGGGGGGGTTTTGAAGAAACATATTTTGTTGTATAAATCTTGATGTCCTAGTATTTTTTTGCTGTATACTATGGGTTTGGGGCCAACATATATACTTAAATAAATATTCCAAATGCCAGATGTCAGCACATGCTGGGTAAGTGCTTAATAATCATGAAACCAAGAACCCTTGGTCTATCCCAGCGGAAAGCAGTGTGATAAAGGAGACTTCTGCAAACAAAGCTGCAGTGAAAGGGTTCCTCTAGGGAAAGGCAGAGGATATGAGAGTTAATCAAATTTGCCTTAAGTTTAAAGGAAGTCTTTTAGTATTTTCCGTATGTCCTGGACCTTTTCAATTCCTCATTACAAGGGCTTTTCTTGTCCACTGGGTGTCTCCCATTCCTGGCTCTGATCACAAGAAGCCTTTGGCCATATGAGAGCACACCATCTTCATACAGAGAAGTGTGATTTCATAAACAACAGCTTTCTGCAGTCTATTGACTACTTTTAGAACAAAACAAACCTAAAAATTGAGAGTAAAAGCACCCAAGAGATTAGTTGGTATTGTGTACTGTGCTTTTCATCAGTGACGTTGTTCTGAAGTGCTTCTCCTGTGCCTTTATATTAAAGTGTGCCTTAGGCTTTTACAATTACAGTTAAGAATGAAGACGACAGTGACAGCAGGTTGAGGATGATCTGGTGAAGCAGTTTTCCTTGTCTTGCACTGTTGCTTGAAGTGCCAGATGATTTGCAATGGAGCTCCTTCATTCAGGTGTTATTTTTGCTTTACATTTCATGGTTTCTCTCCAGTTCTTATGTTGTACTTGAAGAACATCCCAAACTACTCAGTGGTCAAAGTACGACTTCCTGGCTCGTCTTATCCTTATAAGAATGATTCTGCCAAAAAAAAAAAAAATCTCAGAAAGATGCCACTACCCATTGAAAGCAGCCCCATAGGGGTGCTGTAGAATCCCAGGGATTTCCAGGCACACCTCAGGTCACAGCCTGGCACCTGCACGGGACCTTCTTCCTCTCTGAAGCAAAAATGAGTAGTTTGCAATAGAAAAAAGCAAGTAACACCCCACTCATGTGAATGCATGTCTCTGGATGCAGATTCTAGGTAAATATTTATCTTTGAGGAGAGGTGATGCAGCATTACCAGGTTTTCCCAGGCACAATTACAGGCTGGGTACAGAGCAGGTTGAGAGTAGCCCTGAAGAGAAGGACTTGGGGGTGTTGATTGATGAGAAGCTCAACATGAGTGAGCTTGTGCGGCTCAGAAGGCCAACCATATCCAAGAGGAGTGTAGTCAGCAGATCAGGAGAGGTAGAGGTGATTCTCCCCCTTTATTGTGCTCTTGTTAGAGCCCACCTCAAATACTGTGTCCAGTTCAAGTGTCCCAACCATAAGAGGGGCATAGATCTGTTGGAATGAGTTCAGAGGAGGCCACAAAGATGATCCAGGGGCTGGAGCACCTCTGCTACAAGGATAGGCTGAGGGAACTGGGATTGTTCAGCCTGGAGAAGAGAAGACTGTGGGGGGACCTTATAACTGCCTTCCTATACCTGAAGGGATCCTACAGGAAGGTGGGAGAGGGACTCTTCACAAGAGTGTCCAGCAACAGGATGAAGAGAAATGTTTTTAAACTGAGAGAAGACAGGTTTAAATTTGACCTTAGGAAAAAGATATTCAGTATGAGGGTGGTGAGACTCTGGGATAGATTACCCAGAGAGGTTGTGAATACCTGGAGATGTTCAAGGCCAGGTTGGATGAGGCCTTGAGCATCCTAGTCTAGTTGAGAGGCATCCCTGCCCCTGGTGGGGAGTTTGGATTAGATGATCTCTAAGGTCCCTTCCAGCCTAAGCCATTCTATGTTTCGATGATGATGATTCTGTTTGTGGAATAGCATTTCTGTAGACATTACTACAGAAACTGCAGCATTTCCTGCAGCTCTCGTTATAGAAAATCCGTGTGGTGGAGAATTGGCCCCTTCATTTCAGTTCAGAGGCATTCTGAGTGTTGTTGAAGTTAGGGAGAAATCTGAACTTGGATTCAAGTGCTGGGTCTTGATTGGCATTGGCTTTATCTCTAACTTGACTTTAAAGATGTTACTAATATTATGAGTGACAAAGTTTATAGCTTGTTTCCATCCTTTCTCATTTTCAACTTGCTTAGCAAGGAAGCATTTGCTAGCCTTGGAAAAAGAGAAGACAACACTCTCCTTGGATCAGTAAAGGCCTTGGCTGCTTTAGAGCAATTGTTGCATTCTTCTTTCCCTTCTCTTTTCCTAGTATTTATTTTTGGCTCAACCACTTCCTTCTGGTTTTCTGTCGTTAAGAAAAAGCTTGTCTTTAGAACCTGCACGTTCCATCAAAGTAGTGAAATCTACTGCAGAAGTTGTCCATCAGTGCACAAACAAAACTCCTTAAGCTTATGTATTCTTCGAAGTAACAGGAGCTACTTAAATAGTTCTTTTTTCATTCTAGGGCACTCCAGAAGATTCCGAATTGGGTGAACCTCCTGGTAATGGGCACAGTTTAAAAGAAAGCCCTCAGGAAAACAACATAGAAAGATCTGGAGGTCAGGACATGTCAGATCTTCTTCCTGCTGCTGTACAACTGGTTGAGAGTATGTCCCTGTCAACTCCAAAACCTACAAGGTAAGAAATGAAGCTTTTTCCTGTGAACAAAATTGATGCCCTGCTGCTGTTGATGGTTGGGAGCTGTTGGTTAAGTTTCTGTTCTTGCGTAACAGATTTTTCAAAATCTGTCATCCTGATGGATGATGATGATGATGGAGTTCTTCACAATAACCTGACAAAACGGACTACTTACTGTTTACTACACTGACTTTCTTGCCTTGCTGCATAACTATAAACAAGACTCCAGCTGTTGTAGTAACCCTTGACCTAAACTTCCCATGCTTTTTGCTCATGCTAATAAACTCTCACCCAAGACAGAAGAACATTGGAGAGTCTTTTGTAGTCACATATGATTGTGAAGTAAGACATCATCGTAAACAACTGCGAAATGCTGTGCTGAGCTCTGTATAACAATCCTACTAAAAAGTACCAAGCCAGTTAATATTTATTAGCATTGCACTCTTCTAAAGGTCTCAAAAGTCACCTGATTAAATGGGACTACTTTCAGAGTTAAGGTATTCTTCAGTGTTATTAAGGATGGCAGAAGGTAACGTAATCTGGATTTTATTAAATATTCCAAAGGGAAAATTTTGTCTGAAGCACTAATACTTTTTACTTGAATATTTCCATGCTACCAGGGTTTTCATCTGTTGCAATGAAGAAGCTGTCTAATACCAGCATGATTTTACCCTAGGGCTGACTACTTTCCAGATCATCAATGTAACCTGGGGTGGAATGATAACTACAACTTCTTAAGTAGCAGTAACTTGCCAATAAATGCGTAGGATTTTTCGGCTCTGGGCACCTTTTTGATTGTTATCATGAATTTTCTTTAAGATTGGAGAATTCACTGCAGAAATATTTGCCACATTCATTTCATGTGCGTCATTTGGCCATTGAAATGGCCTCTGTGAGGAAACAAAGTTACAGGGTCTTGTCTGGAGACCTCACCATGGCTTTTAATCCAGTAAGGAATGGCCTGTCTTACTCATGATGTCTCCTTTGAGAATGCAGAAATCTACTAAACGTGTTCCAGAACCTATAAGCAAGTTCTGTTCTTTCGCTTGTTTCGTGGCTTTTGTGTAGTAGAATTTAACCCTTAAATTATTGTATCCGTGCTATTCCTTTTTCAAAGCCTGCAGTTCTTTCTACCGATGCTTTAGCATTTAGGGCTCAGAACAGCAGCTTTTCCAACTACTTAGTTTTTAATCTCAGAGTAGGAAGTATCTCTTTACTCTCTGCTGTGTTGGTGGTAGAGGTTACCAGTTAACGGAATCCAGTCTGAAGCCAGAAGTTGTTCAACAAGGAGGTGGGCCAGATAATTTTCTCTCTATGGATGTGGATTTTAGTGGAGGCACAAGTGGAGGCTCCAGCTCTAAGTAGGTTTAGGAATATGAAGCACACATGGAAAAATAACAAGCACTGGAGCTGAGGTGCAGTATGTGATGGTTTACATTAGCATCAGCAATTCTTCTATGTGGCCTTTTGGAAGACTGTGTGAACTGAAGAAGCAACTAGTTACACACTGATGTGGTTTGAAACAATGGACTGAGTACAACTCCGTGCTGTCACCCACCCAGCACATTAAGCTGTCCAAACTGGTGTTAGAATGGGCCAGTGGCAGTAACAGAGACTGTGGGGTGGGGTCTGTTATCTTGGGGTTTGAATATTTGTGGTTTGGCTGCAGCAAGTGCAGTCTTGCATTTTTTATTTTTTATTTTTTTAAAATATTATCATAGTCATTTTATACTGTTCTGTGACCAATTTGCATTTTTTAAAAGACATTGCTCAAAACTGGCATAGCTGCAGATCTTCAGGGGCTCCTTTTCAAGATGTGAGTACCGAGACCCACCTAGTCTTACATTCCTAGGTGCTTGTAGCAGCTTTACACTTCAGCATGCAGAATTATGAGATGAATGTTACACAAATGAGTCAGCTTGAAGGGGTGCACAAGATTCTTGTTTCAGGAAGCATCTTAGATGGGCAGGAGCTCAGGCAATTACTTTTTATTTAGCCTTACCCCTGCAACTGCTGGCACATGCCTGGTTTGGGTGGCTTCTATGTTCTATCCTGCCAAAATAGAAACAAAGACAATAAACGGAAAAATCTTTGAAGTTTCAGATTCCAGGCTGTTTATTTTTAACTCGCTCTGCTTTGAACACACCTTTTCCACCCCGGAGTGAACTTTTGCAGTGTTAGGAGCATATGACCTGCCATCTTCGGATGGAGTATCTCTGTGTGGGAAAATTACCACGTTTGCTTCTTTCCAGTTTTCTGGGTGGCTTTCTTCCATACTCTACAAATTCACAGAAATGGGTTCAGTTGCTTTTAAATTCTTATATTTTGAAATTAAAAACTTTTGTGACTTTTTCTTTAAACACTCTGTTGCAGATCCATTTATTTTGCCTGTTTCTCACTAGTCCTGGATGATGAAAAGTAACGCCAATTAATCTGTAAACTTTCAGTATGTAATAATGTTGAAGCACTAGACTAGGTAGCAAGCCTCAGGCTTTGGATTGGTGTCTGCACGAGATGTAACCATGCCTTTCTCCTGGTGCACAGAGGGAGGAAAATGCCTGGGGAATCCTGGACAAATACCCCAAAGAGGCATTTTTTTCCAGCAGGTTTAGGAAGAGGCAGACGCAGCAATTTAAAAGGTACACGCCCTGAAGCAGTTGAAGGAAACATGCACTCTGCAGGGATGATCTTGGCCGCTCTCCCACCTGGAGTGCTGTGCACAGATCCTGTGGGATCCACAGAGCAGGATGACAAGCTGAAGCTGCCACACATCCTGTGGGACCATCCCTTCAGCGCCAGGCTTCCTGCCGATGCTCCGGATGTCTCCGATGGACACCAGGAGCCGGTTGTGGAACTGGAGCTGAAGATCTGGCCATGTTTGCTTGCTGCAGTGGTAGCACAGCTTAGTTTTTTTCATGTTAGAATAATTTAATTTGGTCATACTTAAAACACTGCAGGCCCTGCATTTTAGACTGTGTATGAAAGAAGGAGGTGAAAAGTGACTGGGGGCGGAGGGAGAAGGGGAGGACAGTTCCCAGGAGGATCATATAGGTCATTATTCCTGCTTCACTTTTTCCTGAAAGCTTAGATATACAGGGAGGTGGGGGGGAAGCTGGCTGCTGTTAGCAGCCCTTTAGCGATGATGGATTTCTCATGTGTTTGTGTACACTGAAAAATTCTAATAGTGACTTGCTCTGCCTCTAAAACTCTGACTTCTTTTTTTAGTAGGAAAGTGGAAATTATTTCCAGGTTCCTCGTTAACTTTTGGTACCTGTTAGGGACAGATTAAAGTGCAGGATTCTTTAACTTCAGTCCTCCAGTACAATGTGTCCAAATGTGTATGCTCAAAATGTAGATGCTGATCTCTCATGTGTTGGGAGAAACAGAACAGAGACGTTTGAGAAGCAGCTATATGTGTGCCATGGTTGCAGAGCTGGCTGGGCATTTGTCATCTTCACCGCTTGCTAAATTCATCCTCAGATTTCAGGCTCTTATACTCCTGGGGATATAATCACTCAGGCTCGGAGTGACATCAATATGGATGGCAAACCGTATGTGACCTCTGGGCTTCATAGGCTTCAGCACTTGGTGTTTTTTCCCTCACAAGTGTGACTGAGTTGGAAAGGCTGCTTGTCCTTGCCACAAGCACTGCCTGTTTTAGGAGGAAAACAAAGGAATAAGTAAGGGCAACTTAAAAATATCTATGGTGGGGCGGTTTTTTGGTGGGTGGGTTTGTGGGGTTGGGTTTTTTTCTGTCGTTGGATCATCATTTCTTGGTGTTTATCAAGTAGGCTTAACATATTTGGGCATCTCTACCCACCCCACCCTCAGTAAATGCTAGAGAGCTTTTTCTAGCTGCTGCTGTTTTTTTCTGTCCTCTTGCCTTTGCTGTGGATGGCAAAACAAAGTAATGGAAGTTGTGACTTTGGGTGTTAATGGCTGGTAGGCTGTGTGTGCCTCTTGGCTCAGAAGAATTTATGGGAGATGCACCGCAAGTCATCGATTTCTTAACATCCTTTATAGCTTCACACCCTATGCACAAACCAGGCAGGGCTGCCCTAATAAACATCTTAATAACTGGGCAGTATTCTTAAATTGTTCCAGGATAGTTCAAACTTGCCACAATATATTCTGAAGGTGGAAGAAGTTAACTACAGCTATTAAAGAATTCATCAATAAATGTTCGAGGTGTTTCCAAACAAGCAATTTCACAGTAATTATTTATGCAAAACAAACACTTTTGATATATGAAGATTTAACTCGTGCTTATTTGATGTTGTAGCTGGAAGGGTAACATTCATATGGGCAGTTAAGGTCTTGAACTTGCAAACCCTTAATTGTGTGCTTAACTTCTAAGAGGAGGGAAAAGTTCTCTTAACTCTTGAGTGCAGTGGGACACTTGAATATTTCAAATTACACATACACCTATGTCTTTGCATGGCTGCATTTTCTTTTTTTTTTAACATAAAATCAATTGTGTGCAGCAGTTATTCCTAGAGAAAGGACTTTTTCTGCCCTAAGCCCTACATGAACTATGAGGAACTCTAATGTTCTTTCATGCTTTGTCATATGCAGGTTTTGTTTTAAATATTATCCTACAGTATCAATTCTTCCCTTAATATCAAGCTAGTTCAGATTACAAACAGAACAGATTAAGTAGCCACAGAAAAGAACATATTTTATTTTCCTGTATTTAAAACCCCACAATTTTTAGGGTCATAGCTTTATGTTGATGAGCTGTCTGAAAACACATGCTCCCTGCAGGTAATTATTGACTGCTAATACATCTTCAGGTAGATTGGGTTTTACACAGGGGAATTATCTTCAGCATGTGGTGTCATTTCCCTGTAGTGTTCTTCCCTTTTAAAAAGAGTGGAAGATAATGGGACTAGGTGTGACCTTAAGAGGTCATCTAGTCCATCCTTCTGCCCTAAAGCAGGATCAGCTGTGCTTAAGTCATTCCCAACAGATGTTTGTCTAACCCCAGCAGTGTCTTGCAGACAGAAAAGCAAGATTGTAAAAAAGAAATGGAAGGTGTAGGATGTGTTACTCTCTTTTCTTGTTACCTACACCAGGAGGAACATAAATGGAGATATCCAAACAGGTCAGTATAGATGTATCTTAATATGATTGGAAATTTGAACCTTTATATTCTGTTATGTCCTGAAAAAACCCATTGAAGCGAGCTGCAGTAGCACAGATGAAGAATGTGTGATAGTTCAAGTTGCCATCACAGCATGTGCCAGCACTGTCACCTTAAGTCTGTTCAGCATACATTAATTAAAGATGTTCTAATTCCTTCATCTACTTCTGAGTAAAATGAACAAGTTTTCACCATTATCAAATATCAGAAAAAATGGTTTAGTTGATTATAATGTTGAATAGCTTCGTTCATAGGATTGTTATTTGCCCTTGAACCAAAGTCATGGGCTTACGACTGTGACTCGCTAGGAAGTTGCTCCCAGCATGCCAGCAGATAGCTCATAGGTTTAGCAATTGTTTCCAATAAAACTTAACTACTTCAGGCACATTTGGAACTGTTTCATATCTGATAGTTGCAAACAGAGGTCTAATGTAAAAAAAAAACAACAACTCATGTCTGTAAAGGTCCTAGAGAAATTTGTCAGCTGAAATCTGTAAAATGCAAATATAATGATGTATGGGCTGTATGCTGAACATTACAATGTTTCAATCCTAGATTTATTACCATGCTTTTCCGAACTCAGTTGACAGATGGGATTAATCAGCTTAAAGATAAGTGATAAGGAGAAACTGGAACCATAGCTGGTGTTTTCTACTTCTTCTAATGCTCAGTTTCACAAAGGTTAGAGGGCTTCTTGCCTCAAGCTCTGCCTGTGTGGGTTCTTCCCCTGACCACCGTATCTCTCATGGAATCATGCTTCCAGGCTGGAAAACCCTGGGCAAATAATTGCTAATAAGCAATTTAAGCAGCAAGAAGATAAACCTGCAATGCAAGCAAAAAGCTGGAAATGCAATTGACTTCCCCTTTTCCATCCTCTCCCCAGTTCAGCTTTGTGGTTTCTGCCCCTTCTAATTCAGCTTCTTGAGTGCAAATCTTCCACAGGGAAAGCCTCCTGGCATCTCCCTGTTGTTTGTTTATTCAAGTCCCATCATGTCCCATGTTGGCAGTGATCCAGCACACACCAAATATCCATTGCCATCTCTGTTGTTCCCAGTGTCAGCAAGTTTTTTATATGGATAGGTGTTTTCAGTGTGCAAGGAAAAGAAAAATTCCACTGGGCAAAACAATTCTTAAAAGCTTAAATAAAATGTATTAGTCTTATGATTTAAACACTCAAACTGATGCTAAGCATCACTGAAACTTGTTTAAGCTATATAGGAATTGTATGTTATAGATATTTTACCTTATATTTGAGGCTTACCCTTAATGTAGGCAAATTTCAATAGGATTTTAAAGACTAGTTTATCTTCCACTGTAATAACTCTGAGGGAGATTTTTTTTAGGATCTAATGCACTGAATATTCAGTTTTATTTGCAGCCCTCATAAATAAATTGTTGTACTGGGTGATCCTCAGTACATAGAGGGGTTTGGACCTCACCTGGAAGGGCATTTTGTGCCCACTGCTGTCACATAGACCTCTGAGCATTTGGCGATGTGCTGTCTGTGGGTCTTGCTTTGGATGAAGGGGTGGGGAAATTTATTATTTCTTGTTAAGTAAATGATGCTCCTTGCACCTAAGTGCAATTCTACTTTCAGTTTTGAATTGAAATTTCATTCCATGTTCCCTAAGGCAGTGAAAATATGCCCAGACTTCCCAGGGGAGGTGAGGGAGAGAACAAGGTTCATCACCCATTTCATCACCTGCAAACCTTGGTGGGGAAGCTGAGGTCCACACAGTGTACATGAAATATATGAAAACTACTCCTTCCCTGCAGTTAGTGTGCCCACACCATCTCTGGTTTCATTTTTTTCTTCCCTTATCTTTAACGGGTGGGGATAGAGATCTCACAAGTGGTTATAGTTTCTATGTGCTGAAATCAAGTACTGCAGCAAAATGACCTCATAGGGTGTGCACTATTGTATGGCAGGGTGAGACCTTTGACCTTCTGGTGAGAAGCAGTGCTGGAGAAAACATTCAACAGATGGGCCCTTCTTAACCTTCTGCTACACAATAAAAGCATAGCCAGATAACAGCCGTTATTGTGGCCTGCACGGCCTTTAAATGTAGATGCATAGAAGCAGAAATAATAAGTCTTTCTTTGAGGTACTGGTAGGGTTTTTTTATTATTATGTGTTGGGTTTGGTTGTTGTTTTGGGGTGGGTTTTTTTTGTTTGTTTGTGTGTGTCTGTTTGTTTGTTTTTACTTTTCCCCATGCTGCTCCCTTGATCTGTTAGATGTGTGTCCCCTCTCCCCACACTCAGCTAAGACATTGGAGTGGTTAAATCGCATGCCGTGAGCATGGGGGCTATCAGGGAAGACTGAGGACATAATTTCCAGAGTAATGAGCATTTAAATCACTGTAATGTGTCTGATGGTTTAGCTCCTGAAAGCAGATTATCAGCTCAGTGCATGTACTGCATGGCTTTGAAACATCAACGGCACAAACTGGTTTTATTCTTTGCTTCATTTGCTTCATGTTCTTTTCTTCTTTACTGACATGAAACAAATAAACATTTCCATTGTTGGCAGCATCGGTAAGGAAGGCATCAGTAGCTACAGTGCTGAAGATTTATCCAATTCAAGCACGGTGTCAGCAGAGGTGACAGGACAGAACACTATCTTGCAAGAACACGGAGGACAAGCAGGCTTTGATTTCTTAACTCAGGCTGCAGGAGCAAGGGAGAGAAGCCTGCCTATCTCGGTGCCCTTTCCACACTGTGCCAAAGAACGAGTCACAGCAGATCTTACAAGCAGCAATGACAGGTTACCAACCTCAAATTACAATGAAGCAGCTCCATCACCAAGTCCAGAGAATGACAAAGAAGAGGGACAGGCCGGCTATGTGGAGAGAAGCCCAAAATGTGACAATGCTGCTGCCTCTCCTCCGAGAAACAGTGAGAACGATCCCAGAAACCCAAACCTGGAGCCCAGCCCCGTGGCAACCGCAGAGCTGCGAGGAGTCGCAGAAGCGAATCCGAGTGAATTAGGATCGCTCTGGCAGAGTGAACAGCTGGGTGGCAGGAGGGACCCACATGTCAGCACGCTTCCCCAGGGTAGAGAGGCAGGAGATTGTTTTACCGCTCAGGAGGCCAAGCGGGAGCAAGGAGTTTTGGAAGTAGGTCAGCCCCAGACTGTAATGCAACAAGGTAGACAGAACACAGATGGTGGAGAGGGTCTGCTAATGAAAAAGGAAACCTTAATCCTAAATTATCCAGCAACAGGAGGCTCAGACAGTGAAAAATTTGGAGCAATTGTGAATGCTCAGGGCTTCACTGAGATGAGTGAAGTCTGTAATCTACAGATGGGGGCTGTAACAACAGCTCAAGGGGATGAGGCAAATCTAGCTCTATCTGTGAGCAAAAAGGAGCAATCAGACACCTGTACTTTAATGTCAGAGTTGCCTTCTAACCCTCCAAATCTCTTCGTGGTACCAATGCCTGAAGAGCCTTCAAGGGAATATGTGCCTGGAAAAGATTCTCGAGACCCAAAGAGGAGTGAAGCAGTGAAAACAGCCTCTGAAAAAACTGAACCCATTTTTCAAAGAGAGCTTCAAAAGGAGGATGAGCTTGTTAGCGCAGAGCATTTCAGTGTGCCTTTATCATTTAAGCAAAAAGAAGAACTAAAATCAGCTATCACAACTCAAAGCCCAAAAGATGAAGCCAGTAGCAATGGAATTATAAAAGCTGATGATGTGTCTAGAGAAAGCACCACACTTTCTGAAACAGAAAGCATTATCAATCCCACCAAGGAAAATTCCCTGCTAGATGAAAGATTGTTACTGGAAGAATATGCATTAAGTACTTCTCTGAGCAGATGCACAGAGCCAAATGAAAAAGAAACCAAGGCAAATCTAACAGGAGAAAAAAATGAAATGAGAACAGAGGATGTGCAAGCAACAGAACACAGTGACTTACCTGGGGGGTCAAGTAGGGCAGAAAAACAACTACTGAACTCTGTTAGTAGCAGAAATGCTACTAACCAGGATGCAGAAAACACCCACTTGGGACACAATCCTGAAGAATTCAGTCCTTGTGACAAGACTTCAGCAGGTGACCTAGGGGAAGATGGTGGAAAGCCTCCAAATTCAGGCAGTAGCTTTAAATCGCCCAAAGACAATTTGCACCCTGTTGTTTATAAACCTGAACAACAAATGAGTAAAGAGAAAACTGCTGCCACAGATGACCTGGACAATAAGCTTGTGGCTTCACCACAGTTTCCAAGGGAGGAATGCCCACTGAGTTTTGACTGCTTGAACACTGAGGCAGAAGACAAAACTTTGAGGCAGCCAGGCTGTAATGGGACCAAAAAGGTTTGTTTAGCTTCTGCACACAGTTCACCGCTCCTCCACTCTAAGAACAATAATATTAAGCAGAGTAAGCAGGATGAGTCCTGGGAAAAGGCTTTTGCTAGAGAAACTGTGTTGGGATCTGAATGCAAAGCTGAAAGTCACGAAAAAAATGAAAGTTATAGGAAGTCAGAAGAAAGGGAAAAAATGTCCAAATCAAAACTCGAGCTCCCGGGCATAAATGTGTTGGCAGGGAGGATGGATCGTGTGGCTGTACAAACTGAAGCCTCACAGGTTTCAGAATCCAAAGAACAGATCGGTCCCATCACCGAAGTGCCTCAGAGTGATCCAGAGCAAGGACCTGCAGCTGCACAAAGCAGTGCCATGGATGGTAAAGAAAACCAGGCTATGCAACAGAAGAAGCACCAAACTGCGGTGAAAAGTTCCACAGAGGACAAAGATTTGGCACTGAAAAGCGAATGCAAATGGGATGTGCTGATGCAAGCTCAGCTGGAGCAAGTGGCTGCAGAAAGTCACAGAAATATGCAGATGGCTTGTTCAGAAACCTCCCAAGCAGTAGCTGGTACTTCAGGACTCGCTCCTCAGCACGCTAACGTGGAGGGAGAGGGTGACAGCCCTATCAGTGGAAACAACTGCCCCTCTGAGAGTGTGGCATGCTGCTCTTTGGAACCCCTTGAGTGCACTACAGGAGAACCACAGGAAAATGCAGATGTTCCAACTGCTCTTCCTCAAGCAGAGCCACTGGAGAAGTCAGTGTCTGTTGCTGGTGACAGTGGCTGGATTTCAAATACACGACTTGAACAACAGAAGCAGCAAAGCAGTTTGACAGCTGTCACGGGAGCAGATGATCTGGAAGACGGAGGAAGGGCTCAAAAACCCGAAGGTCCATTGGACCTAAGTAATGACAGCAACATACCAGAAATACCTCTCAACATTTTAGACAATCTTAATAAAGATTCTTCTTTGTTAGATGCAGCATTGATCCAACAGGACGCTGATACAGCAAAAGAAAAGGACAAGGGTAAAAGCCATGCCGTGGTGTCAGAGGATAAGTCCAACATGAAACACGGGCAAAACATTTCTGGTGTGACCATGCTTAATTTGCAGGATTGCAAGGAGCAAAACAAAACTGATCTCAAGGCAGAAGAAAACTGCTGCAGTAAGCAAAACCCAAACAAGTCTGAGCAGGGTAATAATTCTTTGATCTCAGCTAGTCAGCATGAAGCAGCATGTCATAGCGATATGTTTTCTAAAGAATCTGACGAGAATGAACAGCCAGGCAGCATATGCAGGATAAAGGATAATGCTGGTGAAAGCTCTGCTGATGCTATAAACGCTCTTCCAGGGACGCAGAATTCAGCAAGTGCCACTAACAGATCCCAGGCTTTGCCAAGCGATACAGAAATAGCACATACTTCTGATAATTCGGAGAAAAATGATCCTCAAATATCTTGTCCAGAAACTCAGAGGAAAATGCCATTAATGGCAAAAAAATTGGAAGAGTTTGAAGGCCTGACTGCTGATGGGGAAATCATCCAGAAAGATGGAACAGTGGAGATAAGCTGTGAGGACAGCTCTTCTGTCTCAGAAACAAGCAGCACGCAAAGTGATAAAAGTCAAGGGGCACAAGGATGTCCTTCACTGTTGCAGGCACACGGGGCAGTAATTCCCACTGATAAATTGTATAAATCCAGCTGCAATCAAAAGACACCAGAGGAACCTGCTTATCGTGAAGAAAATTTTACAACCCCCTCTACCCAGACCTCTGCACTCAGCCACCCAAGCCAGCAACCTGGAAACAATACGAACAATGGTACTGGGGGGGAATTGCTAAATAATGAGCTGGAAGTTGTAGCATGCCAAAATACCTTAGAAGGTAACTCTAATGTGCAGATAGCTGCAGATTCTCAGGTGTCTGTGCCCTTAAGTCCTTCACCCATAGTGAGCACAGGTAAACCAGCAAATTCAGAAGACGGCTCTGTGGGGAATACACGAGTGGATGAAAAAGATGTTCCAGACCAAAGTTTTCAGGGCGATGGAGACAGAAGTTTAGCCCTGCCAGAGACTTTAAATGTGGGACAGATTGCTGGAAACTTATTACAGTTCAATTCTGAAAAGCTGAAGAAAGAGATATCTGCAATTAAATCCAAAGAAACAGAAAGTGAGGAAAACTTCAAAGAACAGCAAAGTGACAGTTCAGCAGAGTCTCTGTTAGCTCTCCCTACTCTAGAAGGGAAGCTGCTGAGCCTTTCATCTGTTGGTAAACAAGAAGGCTGTAATGAGCAAATTGCAACCAATATCTGCGTAGATGACAAGTGCAGTAAGATCTTAGAGAAACCTGCAAATTCAGAAAAAAATGAAGAGCTTTCAAAAGAGAATAACAACATAACCAGGGCAGAGATCAGTATTTCTGAGAACTCCGGAAAGGAGCATGAGGCTCTGACTTGCAGCTCTCTGGACATTGCCTCCAGCCTCCCAAATTTTAGGGAACATATCAGCCAGATATTTAAAAAAACTGTCCACAGCACACTGAGTGCTGAATTACCCCAACTTTTGTCTGAAAACCATGCAGGCTTCAAGCAGAGCCCAGTGGCCAAGGACACGGCAGGTGCCGAGAACTTTTCAGAATCAAACAAGGCAGGCAAAGGAGCTCCTGAGGGCACCTCAGAAGCAGAGGGCCAAGAGTCGTCTTTAGCTTCTGAGGCTTCCTGCAAAGCTGCCAAGGGCAAATCTGCGCAACAAGAAAACACGGTGGCCGAGCTGCCACCAGAAAGTCTCCAGGACACTGAAAAAAATAAGCAGCCCGGTAGCTGTTTGGAAGCGGTCCCCAGATTGGATGGCACCGCACCTGCTGAATGCGCTCTGGAAAATCTGCAAAAGCCAGACAAAACCACTGAGCATCTGGAGAGCAGGGAGATGGAAAGAAAAGAAGACATGTGTGCTAGTGGCGTTGATCCTGCATCGCTAATAAGCTTAGAGATAAAGAAGCAAGGACCGGCTTCGTTTGATGGGGCAGCAGCTGAGAACTTCTCTGCATATTCCGACAGTAAGCAACAACCCACTGTAGCTGTTATCTCCACAGGCGATGTACACAAGAGTGACTTGGAAGACGCTGCTACCACAGAGGGAAACAACTTAATTACAGAGTGTAATGCAAAACCAGATTCATCTGAAGAGGATACAAGTCTTCCTACTGAACAGTGTCAGGATCCTAAGCCAAATGAACAGAGGAAAAGTGACTATGGTGATCCAGACGTTGCCGAGAGCTGCTCTGACATGGCAGCTTCAACACTTGTCCTGGGAGGATCTTACAATCATGAAAAATTGCCAGACGATTTTACTGTGTCACCTGGGGAAAATCAGGAGACGCACTTCTGCAGTGATTTTATGCAAGACATTACGTCTCAGGATGACATGCAGATGACACAGGATGATCCAGTAAGTAGGAAATGCTTGGAAACATTGGAAAACTCACAAGATGCACAGCAAGAAAAGAAAGTGACCATGCATGGGTTAATAGATTACTTAAAAAATGAAGTAAGCCAGGATGACTGCTTGCAAATTGAATCCAGAGTAGAATCCAGCAATATGACTGAGGAAGTTGTTAAAGAGAACAGGGACACAGTGTTAAGTGCAACAAAGACAGGTAACGACCAAACTGGAGACATCCCTGAAACAGGTACTGCAAGGATGTTAGTCACTGGTGAAGGAGACTTAGCTAGAAACATGAGCACTGAAGAGCAGGAGACAGATCTGTACAGAAATCACTCTCCAACCGTTCCTGTGATGGAGCAGAGTGAGCATTCTGCATCTACACATCTCACTGTTGCTGAAAATCAGCCAGGCAAGATGAATTCAGATCAAGAAAGCTCACTTCAGGATGCCAAAAGAAAGCCGTCACCGCTTGCATTAACTGAGCCTAAGAACCTTGACCTCAATGAACTTCAAGACATGGCTGTGGCAGGATTACCTTCTGAAAGGTATTTACTTTAAATTACTACGTGAAATGGTTGTCAGGACCCTGGGGCTTGATAGGGATGGATTTTTCGAGGCAGATACCCATTGTCTGGGCTGTTTCAGAGAGTGTGGCACTTACCCTGTTCTTAAATTTCTATTAAATTTCTGTTGCTTCTGAATGTGGACTATGTGGAAGAAATGTTAAAAAAAAAAATAATAATTGTAAGGGTAAAGATGTCCTAAAAACTGAGAAGCACAATTCTTAGCTGTTCCATCTGCTGCTCCAGATTCCTGCCCTTACCTGTGTGGATTTGCTTATGCTTCCCAGTGTTTGTATCTTGTAGCCTGAAGTTAGGCAAACAAATAGCACTTCCTAGCCTTAAGTCAGTAGTCTTTTGCCTCAGTTTTGGTGACCCAGTTAAATGATACCTGCAGTGTTCCCAAGGTGGATTGCAGTATTTAAAAGCAAGCCTAGAATTTAACCCAATTACTCACACTGTTCGTTGTCCAGGCCTCCCTCTTATCCTCCCGTGTAATGTAATTGTACTGACAGTGCCTTTGATCACCGAGTTATTCACTGTTTCTAATGACGTGGAGTTGTTTCAGATGATGTGAATTCTTAGCTGGGATTTGTGGAGCCTAAGAGTTGTTTATTTTCTGAACCTAGCAGGAACTGCTTTAATGAAGTTAAGACCTTTTGGGTCTTGTTTTTTTTTGGTTTGGTTTTTTGTTTGTTTTTTTTTTTTGTGAGTTTCTACTTTCCTGTCTGGACTCTCAGTTTGATGGGCAGTTAATCTAAGAGAATGATGATTTTGGAACAGGTGCTTTCCCTTTACCTAGTCATGTCACTGCTTCCTCTGTACCCTCAGCAACTTTCTCCCACTCTGTCCCTCTCCTTCCCGTACCCAGAGGAGGCAGCTACAGCTGCAAAGAGGCAACAGCAGAGCAGAAGGGGTACAGTGAAACGCTGAACTGTTTCACACAACATCAATGAATGGTCTGCAGAGATTAAATCTTTCTAAGTATTACCAAAATAATTAAAATAAGGAGGGGAAATGTTTCAGTGGTTTATTTTTATCATTTAACCTTATTAGAGGTTAAAATGATAAAAACATATTGTAAGTGAAAATACCTGAAGGGTTTCTGTTGTTGTGAAAATGAGGGGGGGTTCTTCCTGTTGTGAGTCTGGGATGAAGACTGAATGAGATGTAATTAAGGCAGCAAAAATGCACATCAGGAAGATATCAGAAGTGCTGGAAGTCTGAACAGCAACATGACGTTCTCTTTAAGGATCTGTCCATAAAACAACAAGGAAATTAGATCCCGTTGTTTCTCTCTAGTTCTTTTCCTTTCTTTTTGTTTCTGTTTTTATGATGGGAAGCTTCACAGTGGGTAGCTTTGAAATTACCAAACAAATTGCTGTCATGGGCTGATTCAGAAGCCTGAAGGGACTCTTGGGCAGTACCTGTCTACGTATGTGCTTTATATCAGGGCGGGTATCATACTTTAAATAAATACCTGTGGCAAGCAGGGCAGGGTTCTTGAAACAGCTGCTGGCAATTCATGGAGTAGTTGCCTAATACTTGGATATGCCTGAAGAATTCATTATCATCTGTTTTTCCAGCGTGAAGGTTTGTTTCACCAGGCAGCTGCTCCTTTTGGAGTGCAGCTGGAAGTGCTGTCACCCACACAGCAAGTGGGCACATGCAGCCAGGAGATCCTGCCTGCAGAGCACTGGCGACTGAAACACGCAGGACTCTCAGAGTAGAGAGGAGTCTTTGCTTTTAATCGGTCTCATTTCTTAGATGAATATGCATTTATAATACAAAAGAGGGGAAAAAACCATTCGTTGGGCTAGCTGGTCTCTCTTCAGTGTGTCCAACACACTCACCAGTCCGCTTCTCCTCTGAGCTTAAAACTGGTTTTGCATCATGAAATTCCATATGCTGTGTACTCCAGTTGCTGCACAGTGGTCTGTGGCTGTTTATTGGCCTGTAATCCTCACGCAGGATATACTCCTATGGCCATGGAAAAAAAATGGGTGCACATTTCTAAGAGCTGACTGGGGGGATTTGGGCCTGATGGAAAGAACTCCAGGGAGAAAGAATCTTCCCCAGCTCTCAAAATGAGTAGCAGTAAGAAGTATATATTAGAATCACAGAGTATTCATGGTTGGAAAGGACTTCCTAGACGACTGAGTAGTCCAACCATACCCATAACAAAAAAAAAACACTTAAAAAAATCCCCACCTAAATTCCCTGATCAAACATGACTTCAAAAACACGAAATAACCCCCTACACACCTGCCACTAGAGCATGTCCTGGAGCACCAGGCCTACCCATTTCTTAAATACCTCCAAGCATGTGCTGTATTATTTCAGCATTGTTTTCTTCCCCCTGCACTGCTTCTGTAGAGCTTCATCTCTTATGCTGAAATCGCCCTGAACTGTGGGTAAGGGGGCAAAGTTGCGTGGTCTGACTCTTAAATCCTTGCTAGGATTTCTTCCTGTAGTGGAAATAGAGGAATTTCTTTCCTTCATAGCTATGGCACTGGGCTTGTGATGGGCTTGTAATTGTCTTGTAATGAAAAGTAGACCCAAGAACTGCCTACTGTGACTCCTGCCCCACTCCTTTAGCAGTGGGACACCGGTCAATTAATAGGAAGAGCCTCTGTGCCTGTAGCTGCATCACCAATAGGTTCCCTTCAAATCTTCAGTAAAAAGGACAATTATTTGGGGAAAGGAGGTTGTAGAGGAAGCATTAGCTCCATTTTCCTGTGAAGTACAGCTGTGCTATCAGCAGATGCAGGCAAGGGTTAGATTTGTCAAACACGACTGTCAGCACTGAAAAGGAGCATAAAATAACCCTTTTTTTGGATGGTTTTGACATTTCTATCTCTCTCCTGAATCTGTGACTGGTAACCTGTGTTCGTGATGCCCGTATCCAGGCATCAAAATGTCATCCTGCCTACTTACTATTGGGCACCCAGTTACTCCATTTGGCTGTCTGAGTTTTACTTGGAAAGGAAGAACAGAACTTGAGGGGTTACCTTTTGTAATGTCTACACTCATACGTCTTCATTCTCTTAGGGAAGGAAAAAGAAGGGTCATGTAGGTACAGGGAGTCCTTCTACCTCATGCCACTGAAATGCTCCTGTTTGGCAGATGTTGAGCAGAGCATGAACAAAATCAGAAATGATGGCAAAATTACAGGGATGTTTAGAGGTGGCGTGAAGTTTTTTGATAACTTCCCGTAATTCAGCTGGTTGGCACCTGCAAACTGCTGTTGTCACTTGGAAAAAAAAGTGCTGAGGGAGCTTTTCGAAGTGGAGACTGTGAAGCTGTTTCCAGATGTGCATCTGCAAGGTACAGAGAAGAGATTGCATCATTCACTTATTTGTTGGTTTGGCAAAATGCTCAACACTTTAACAGGCCTTTGGGTGTTCAAGGGTTGTGGAGATGTTCACAGACTCAGTTTAGGGCTGCGTGTACTGGTGAGGGAGGAGCACAAGTAGCTGTAAGCACACTGCAAGCAATGACACTCATTTTGCAGTGAGCTTCTCCTCTGCACCCCTCCACAGAACCGGTTTGCTGCTTGGAGCAGCAACAGTCCCCAGCAACACCAAGTCCCATTATGGGCCTCAAATGCAGGAGGGCACTGGGCAGGCTTGGTGTTCCCAGAGCTTCTGGTGCTGCTGACTTCTCCTGGAGCTTATGCTGCAGAAGCAATCTGTATTCCACTCTGTCTGTGCAAATCAATCCACAAGCTGCAGTGCTTTCAGAGCTGTGCTCAATCTTTCTCTGTGGTACCTGAACCTTCCTTGCTGACTGTACCTCGACCTGCTCCTTGCTATAAGTGGCACATAAGGTTAGAAGTAAAGAGAGAGGGGCTATGGCACTGCACTGCTTTAGGGACAAGTGTTCCCTAACAGTTTTGACACTGCAAGGCACTCCATCAAGAGGGCCTTTTCCCAGCTATAGCACCAGATCGTAGGTGCACTCCTATTGCTGCCCTTGGCTTTTAGGGAATGGAGAGCTCTCTTGCATTGACCCACCTCGCTTGCACATCTAAACAATATTCTTATACAGAAGTACATTGCATCAGCAAAGCTACTTCAGAAACACTCTTCATGTTCTATGCATAGGTCAGACAAGATCTCTAAAGTTGGTCCAGAAGTACTTTTGGATTTGCTTCATGCTTTACTCTTGCCATCAAAAATTGGAATGTTCAATTAAGTCCAAAAAGAATGTTCACTCCTTAGTAAACACTGACTAGGTCTTTTTTTGTCTGCATAACAAATGCAGTGTTAAATATTTTAACAGTCTGCTGAACGAGGTATGGAATGTAGAACTGCTGTACAGATCAGTCAAGTGGGTTTTGAGCACTAAGGCTTTGTGTCATTAGCATTTGGAAACAAGAGTTTGGTGTTAAAAGGAAACTTAGCAAAACAGTGATTATGCAGCTTGCTTTATTTCCCTGGGTTTAACTCCAAAATTACCTGAGGTGTGCAGCATCTCGGGAGCACAAAACAAAGGAGAAAATAGCTGAAGGTGATTTGCACATAAATGAAATGCACAAAATTAATCAAGCTATTTCTCTCTCCTCCCCTTCTCCCTTTGCATCTGAGTTCTTTCTCTTTATTTCCTTCCCATCTTACTGTCATTGTTACCTGCAGGAGGTGCAACTGTTAGTGCAGTTGTGCTTTTGGAGCTACAAGCAGCTCAGCCTGCAGATCTTAACTATGTTATCCTGATGGGGAGTTCTGTGGGAATCAGGTCGGTGTGAAGATTGTGATATTTAATTGTTGGTATTTTTCTATTTGTGGAAGAGTAAAATTAAGATAACTTGGCTCTTACCCAATGGACGTGTTGCATTGCTGTCTAAGAAGTGAAAGGGAGGTTTCCCATCTACTCTTGGGGATGCCATTGACCAAACTGACTGTTGATTTAGGCAGAGTCTAAAGCAGTGTAAAGTCTTCATAAAATGCTGGTTTGATGGTATCCCCTGGTGTACTCAAAGCACATACCAATGGAAAACTAGGTGCACGATACCATGCTGGTTCTTTTTTAATTTTACTTATGTATGCCTCTGCTACACAGAAGTATAGAAGTAAATCATCTCTGGTCCTGCCAAATTGCTGGTGGTGCTGGCTGTATTGAAAACATTCTGTAATGCTCCTGAGAACCTTAGCCACATAGTCATAAGGTAGGTATTGACATAGATGGATGATTCGTGAGCTGCTTTTTTCACACATCCTTCTATGTTGAATAAATTACATTTATTCAACCAAATACCAACGTTTGCTAAAGAAATCCAGCATAGACACTAATACTTTGTCCAGTGTCTGGATAGATGGTTTAGCATCAATTTTTGTCTTCTTATGAAGTTAAAAATTATTTTTGGATTACTTTTCTCCAATTATTTTTCCCCAAATGTATTTTTCAACCTTGCTTCTTCGAGGTAAGTTGCCTATGTTCTCCAAATTGTTTTTGCATAGCCTACAGATCCCTTATTTTCTCTCTCCCAACTCTGTATATTCTGGCTTCTTGCAAAATCAGATACCATGGAGCTACTTCCACTGTCCCTGTTTCTAATAGAATATGCAAAGTAGGATTAGCCCCAGCTTTGAACCCCACTGAGGGCAGCTCAGAGAACAGCAATTACAGACATAGGCATATTCTTCATGACTTGGATGTGGCTTCCTTCCAGTTTTTCTGCGTCTTGGCACGCGTGCATTGCACTAGTGCTTCTCCACAGAGACCCCTCTGGAGACGTGTCTGAAGAGCCAGAACTCCATAGTAGTTGTCTCCTCCTTTGCTTTCTGTTTTTCCTCCTGTTATCTTTTATGTCGATGTCCCTGGATCCCATCTCTCATCAGTATTGATCCAGCTATGTGGAAGCCCATGTGTGCAGGTTGAGGCTTATTTAAATATTGCTATTCCTTAACTTTGGGGTACTCTGGAAGAGTCAAAAAAATGTTATATGGATCTGTTTGGGCCTATTCATCTACCCTCACCTTGACAGGTTAAATCTTACAGGCATTTGGCCTGTAAGAAGCTCTGCATCTCAACTTGCAGTAAGTGTAGAAATGCTAATTGGTGGATTCTACGGTCCTGTGAAATGCTGAGAGCCACCATTCTGTGCTGTTGTCAAGAACCAGCCCTAGTATGTTATGTTAATCTTGTTGTCCTTGCTGCAATGTGCTGGGGAGCTCCTCCCAGACTGAGCATTTCCTCATGTGCTCTTCTTTGTTCACCCAGGATTAATCCTTCCTCTTCCCTGTTTGGTACCTGCCCCTTTTATCCATGATCCTCAGTAGAATAACCAGCTGTCTGAAAGTTCCCTAAAGACTCTGTAAGGTTGTTTCCAATTTAATTTCACTTATTTGCTTGTTGTTACCTCTTGGTACATTCCTTTCAAGACAGCTATGTGAGAAGGCTACAGCTGCAGCCTACCCTTAAAGTCAGTAAGTGTTGGGCCAAAATCTCTGCGCCAGTGCAGTGATATCAGCAAAGAATTTGGCCCTGAGCCTCTAACAGATCAGCTGGGGAGAATGCTGTGCAGTCCTGTGATCCTTTTGCACCCAGGCAGTCCTACAAGCGCTATACTCTGTTATCCTGCTTTGCTTAAATAAGGGGTGTGTGTGTGTGTGTTTGTCTCATTGTTTCAACTGATAAAAAAAAATCAGATTAGGAAAATACATGGTATGGAGATGAATAGGATTTAAATGATCCATTGGCCTGAACTACCTGGTGTTTTCCAACCTCAAACCTGCAAAGCCTGGCTTCTCTTTGTAAACGATGCTCTGAGAAACATGGAGCGCTTGTTTCATGAAACTGAAACTCATCAAATTGCTTTTCCATTCTTCTTCAGACTCTTTTTTTCCTAGCTCCTTTGGCTAATGAAACACAAACAGTGTAATCAATAAAGCCTTTTTTTTTCAAGGCACTCAAGAGCTTATGTAAAATCTTTGGAATTTGTTAGCATGATAACATTGTTACGCTCTTCTAGCTGATAGAAATATCAAAGCCAGCTAAGAATAACCCTGCACCAGACAGAGAAGATTTGATTTGTTTCCTGGAATGAAAGCAAAAAGCATGTATGCACTGCTCAGCTTCTAACAACTCAGGGAAATATTTTAGCTGTCATGAGAATAAATGGATGCTTAACTCCTCTTCTTAATGTTGCTAAATGAGTCAAAATATAGAGGTAGTGTTGCTGAATATTTCAATGTCTCCAAGATTTTCCACATCATCTCCTTTTTTGAATGTTGTGATGGTAGAGGCAACTTCTGTTGCATGCAGGATTCTTCAACTCTTGTTCTTCTGGTAGGAACTTCAGATAATCTTGATTTGCTAGAGAAGTTATCACTGGAATTCATGAGGCTTTGAGCCTAGCCTAGGGTTTTCTAAAATTCCATTTTACTTATTCAGAAAGTTGCAAAAGGTCAGTTTCCCCATCACTTTGCTCCTCCAAAGTATAATGGGCTAACATTAAACCTACCAAGAAGAAGGTTAAGGTAGAAGTCTGGGG
The DNA here is from genome assembly GCA_027560015.1 of Chloroceryle amazona. Taxonomy (NCBI): domain Eukaryota; kingdom Metazoa; phylum Chordata; class Aves; order Coraciiformes; family Cerylidae; genus Chloroceryle; species Chloroceryle amazona. The sequence continues at coordinate 4,099 of JANHFX010027091.1, read as the reverse complement.
ATTTAAAGAAGCAGCCATCGCAAAGCCTCACCAATAAAAATTACTAGGAATTGCACCACCTAATTTTTCAACCACTGCAAATGATGGTTGTGGGTAATTTGGATGTGGAAAGTAGTGGAAATACAAAGTTCAGGTGTTGCTACAGAAGTGGTTTGGGTATCTCGGGCAGGTTGCTTTGCAGCTAATTGGCTCTGTGGTTTTGCAGGGTGTCTGACTACAAACCTTTGAGGAGGAATTACAAGAGAGAAACTCCTTTAATTCTCAACAAACTGAAGTATATTTATATGGTTTTCTTTGTTGCAAATGGCCTTAAAAATGGGCTCTGAGTATATTGGTTGTATTCTGTCATGGGCTTTTTATAGTTTGTTTTTTTTTGTTTTTTTTTTTGAGGGCTGACTCATTTCTCCTCATCCCCCCAGTGCTTTGGTTTTGCAAAAGTGCCATTGTTTACAGAAAAACCCCTGAGGTCAAATTCATAGTTGCTGGACAGAGTGGTTCACCAGTACAGGGATCATCAGAAGCTTTCATCAGGTGTCCACCCTCTGACTTAAAGCACCTTGACCATGGAGCACAGCCTGAATGATGGGGTCTCTGATGACATTTCTCAAGTCGTAGTCCAGACTTCTGGAAACACAACCTACACTGATGTTCTGTTATCCAGCACTTCTGGAGGTACTGAACTTAAGTACCTTTTTAATTTTTCTGTAATCCAATTTCCTGTATTCCTGAGTGTAGGGTAAAAGCTTTGCATGCCTGAGGAGGATATTCATGTGTTGGTCCTGCAATTAGGAGTGGGGTGAAGTGTACATATACGTACATATATATGTATATATTTTTTATATATATATATCCTCTGCCTTCCAGCACCATATGGAAGGTGTCTCTGGAAAGATTCCAAACCCACCTGGACAATGTGATCCTGGGCCCCCTGCTCTGGATGACCCTGCTGGAGGGGGGGGGGGGTGTGGGAGCCAGTGATCTCCCGAGATCCCCTC
>JANHFX010027090.1:31758-48929 GCA_027560015.1 Chloroceryle amazona | reverse complement strand
GCCGCACTTCAGCGAGCCGCGCAGGAGCTTCGCACGCAGCTCCCGCCAAACGCCCGCCGCTATCTGCCTCCGACACCTCATTATCTGCCATCGGGGGAACAAAGCTGTCATCGTTTTCTCCCGGCTGATCTTGCGCGCAAATTAGACACTAGAAATCCTATTTTGAAAAAGCACCTCCGGGAGTCAGCAAAGGGAGGGGAAAGGAAAAAAAAAAAATAAAAGCGGGTCAGAATACTCCTATAGAGAACTCAGCGCATCTATTTCTTTCAGCTCACACGGCGACAGACAGATGCCCACAGCACAGAGACGTGTCTCTGGCTCCTCACCACCCCCTCGGTTGGATTGTACCGGTTAAACGCTCAACACCTGCTAAAAAGAAGATTTTGCTCTACTCTTAAGCCAATTCCATGAATGTAATGCTTGCTGCAGGAGAAAAACAAAGCTGCTTTTGCTAGCCGAGCTCTTCACAAACAGCCCACAGCAAGTAAACACTGAAATAATAGCCCACAAGAGATTCCAGCCCTGCCTCGATAGTTGGTTTAAAATTAGGCAGCACCCTGCCCTTCTGGGGCTTAAACTGTTAATGCCGCCAAGCCGCACCTTTCGTTCGTGCTCTTTCCTATTAAGTCAAAGGGCAATTAATCTTTTTAAGACCCTCTCAGAGGATTTGACATTTTTTTAAGCCTTTTGGGAGAGAAGCTGCAGGGAGCCCAACATGCCACCATCAGTGCTTTGATGAAGAAACTACTCAAAAAGCAGTTATTTGGTTAAAACTATCAACAAGACCAACCTGTATAAGTAATCGCTCTTGTGCAATGAAATGAATGAAAAGGGGGCACAAACAGCTTGCATAAAGGCTCCACGGGAGACCTGAATCCCAAGGCATTGCTGGTGCTGCTGCCCCAGGGGCACTGCCTGCCAACAGCCTCTACAGCAAAGCTGCAGCAGCCCTGTCCCAAATGCTCTTCGCAGGAGGAAGACGCCCTGCGTGCTCGCAGCACAGTGCAAGTGTTCAAACAACCAATTCATTCCATATTAATCAACCTTCTTCATATTGCAAGAGGCTATGCTTATGTACAGTGATCTCCCGTGTCATAGATGGGGTGATGTAATTCTGTAGCCAGATGACTGAGGTTTAGACAGGCTTTAGTCCTGGGGATCCCCAAGCATCACACTTTTTCCCTTTACACATAAAGCAAAGACAGCTTTGCTCCTCATCATACTGGTATCCATTGGCTATGCTGCTGTCAGGGAGTTTAAATCTCTCCACACCTTGCTTTCACATGGAGGGAACAACACCTGTATTTCAAATGGGATTAAGGAGCTTATACAAAGTGAACGGTCTCAAGGATGGAGACGGCTTGTCATAACAAGAGGCAAGTAAATACTTGAGCTCTGTGTGGAAACCCAGCATCCATACACCCACCCCAAGATTTTTATCTCCCCTTCAAATGCTGTCTTAGAGTTTGTGGCCACAGGGGAGTCTTCCTCATCCATTGCCTATCATCACTGTTCTATGCTTAGAGGACTTAAACATCAACAGGATTGTACAAAATGGAAAAAGTTTTCATCTTCTACTGGGAGAGAGTGGTGACAACTATCTACAGAGTTATTCCAATAACCTCAGCCAGCAGCAGTGCCAGGCTCAGCGGAGGGTAATTGCCATTCCTTCAGAAAACACTGCTTTGAAGAGCAAGCAGCCAGGAAAATCTCCAATGGCATCTGTGCGTTATGGTCGAGTCATATCCAAATTTAAACACAGGGACAAAAAAAGAAAATCCCATTCTCAAGTCTCATTTCTAACAGAGAAGAAAAGGAGCTTTGTAGTTAAAGAAACTGCACAGGGAACAGCCTCATCCTGTGCCAGGGAAGTCTAACCAATCCACTATGAAGAGTCTAAATGCTTCTGCTCTGTGCCTGCTGTCCTCCGTGCCTTTTGGTTTCTCCCATCACCTAACTAGACCGAAGAGTTAAGGACGATCAGGGTTTTCTTAACACAGCACAAAGGATTTGTTTGTTGGTTTTGACTTTTTAATTGGTCCATGCTCTTTAAACTGAGCTTACACATTTTATGGTTACTCTGTGCTTCATGGGTTACTGTGTCCCTGAGCAAAAGTCTCAGATGGCTCCATCTCAGTAGGCAGAGCCACATGTACTCAGGCCCTCCTTCCTCAGTACTCCCAACCACTTTACCCACCAATATTTCCATTACCATGTGCAGGCTTTATGCTTTTATAGTAAAGTTATAGCTCCATGTATAGGCTAGAGCAAGGCAAGAACCTTTTCCACACCCTTACACTTAGGGTACATGGAGTTCAAGTCTAGCCTAGTGAAAGAAGCTTCGCACACATCTTGTGATCCCTTCTGCAGCTGAAGCACGTGATAAAAGAAATAAGCAGCAAGTGCCATTTGGGCTTCACCTTCCCAGCTGACCCGAGTACCCGAGGCAGTAATCACACGATGGTGCACTGTCCCTTGAACATGAGGCATAGCACTGAACATCCACAGAACAAAAATAAAGAGCAAAGAAACTTTATGGTGCAAAGAGCAGCTAAATGCATTTTAGAATAATTCTGGTGGTTTAATATGCAGTGGATGAATCACCCATTCAAATAAATCTTAGTCTTTCATTGACTTCTGCTTGCAGAGCCTGATTGCAAGTGGGTTAATCTGAAATACTTAAATAATATGCAGGCTCCTTAGTCAGAACAGAGAGCAAAACTCAGCAAGGAAAAGACAATAGGATACCCAGATGGTTTCCAAAGGCTGTAGCATCAAGATCTCTATTCTATGAGGAATGAGGGAGTGAGAGATATCTCAGGAAAGGTCTTTGTAGCTGTATGTACCACTTTCAAGGGAACACAAGAAATGTATTTGATGTACAGTCATATGAACAACAGGGTATTCATTTCTGCTAAGGAATAAGCCTACACAACAGGAGAACATGACTTAAAAAGACAGAAAACTTGATGTGTGGCAGATTCATGCTTTTCCTTACATTATTGATTGTAGTTCCAGAATAACGAGTATTAGAAAGAGAACAAAGGTTTGCTACCAACATAATAGGAAAAAGATGATCCCGAGTGGATTCTCAGGCTCCCTTGCATGTTATCTCCTGCACCAAAATGGATGCAACGAGGCTTAGCTGAACTGCTGCTTTTCTTTTCAAAAGTAGCTCATATGAATTTCACATGAATAGAGAATTCATCTACCTGTGAGACCCCAGGACAACAGCACCAGTCTCCCCTTATATCTACAAAGCAATAGTGCCCCTAGATGGAACTTTTGATTAGACATACAGGAAAAAGGACACACACCAAGTCCCTAGTGGCAGGTAATGAATTGAAAGCTTTGATCATTTTTGGGTCTCTGAACCTTCAGCATTAAAAAGTGAGTTATTGTGCAGATGCACAAACTGCCCAATTATGGGCTAGCAGATGTCTGTCCAAACTGGTGCTTTAAAACACACTTCAGTCCATAGTTTGTCCTCCTATACTGACCACACGTGATTGCAAACAACGTTCATGATATTTTGTAGAGCAAGAAGCAAAGTTCAGTGAAGATCAAAAGAACAGAGACAGCCCCCACAAGATTACAAGAAACATCTCTTTATGACATCACATCACTCTCATGAAATCTGCTGTTACCTCAACTCCAAGGGTTCAAGTCCTGATACCTTGAGATGATGTCAGGGCAATCATAAGCATCATTTAGGTTCACGCTAAGACCCAAAGGGCTGTGGTACCACACTGTCCACTGAATTCCCTCCAGAATGCAATCCCACCTCATCCTGCTACACCAGATAGCTTTCTCCTTTCTACACCAATCTGTGTGCAGACTTTAATCAGATTTTTCCCATTTTTCCCCAGTTACAAGCCAACAACACATGATTACATTGCTAATAAGTATATATTTTTTTAAATGCCCAAGAGTCCTGATTTATACAAGTTTTCATGAGCATGAACAACAGGATTTCTGAGGAACCAGGACTTCTCAGACAATGCTGAAGCTGCATATCCCCCAACACTAATTCCTGTCAAGAAACAAACCTGTCAAGCTGTAAGCATTAATGCAATAAACCCCAAATAAAGCTGAAGTGACTTCTCCAAAATTGTTTTTGCTACACTCTGGCCCTTAATTACCAACCTGATAAAGTGAATACAGTCATCGGGCACCCTCTCTTTGATGTTGTAACCTCTCAGTACATAAGATGCTTAAAAGGCAGCACCAGCGCATAGGATAAGTCTATAATCCAGCCTGCTCTGATCAAGAGCTTTTGAAGCAAGATTCAACTTCTGGTAAAAGGTGTTTACAAGCCAATTTGGTTCTTTGAGATTACTGGGGGGTGAGGGAGGGTATAATTGAATAAATCAAGGTATTCCTAACTGACCTACTTTAATCCTTTATATTAGCATGAAATTGGGGGACCCCTCAAAAATAAGTCTACACTTCAACAAAGGGTTTCTTTACTGCCATTCACATTATCAAAGTTTTAGAAAGCAAATTAAATCTGCATGAGAGACCATGTCACCCTCTTTTAAGGCTCATAACAGCATCTGGTGTAGGTGTTTGGACCCCTTCCCAGGTGCCACAACAGGATTTTTGATTCCCAGCTTTCGCCCACTAAACTGCACCTAAATCAAGTGACTGGTGTAGCTGGTTGGATGAGACCTTTCAGATGATCCAGTCCAACTATTAACCCAGCACTGCTGGTCACCACTAAACCATATCTCCACATATCCACAGCTGCAGAGAGAAGCTTTTGTATTAGTGCTCTCCCAGCTGGATGAGGCACAGCATCTAGTAAGCTTATTTAACATCAGCCTTACATACTTCTAAAGAAGGTGCTGATTTTTCCTCCTCTGAGAGCGCTTGGGCTGTACATATATTCCTCTACACTAATGATACAAACCTAACGCCGTGACAAACACACACATTTTTCAAGATGAACAGCCACTGTGCCAGAAACATGAATTTCTTCCAGTCTGTATCCCATAGTAAGCTAATTAGCACTTCACATCAGAAATGAAGTGCCACTGCTTTTTAACTTCATAAATGATTAAACCACTTGCAGTCTACGATTCCTCAAACATCAAACTTCAATACCTGCTACACCTAAAACTATAAAATCAGGTCAGGTTCAAAACGAGTAGCATCTGCTCCAGTTTCACAAGCCAGGGTTTATCATCTCTTGCTACCACATCATTGCCATCAGAACATGTCACCCAGTTTTTTAATAGCACAAATCCAGCTCCTCCAGTACCTTATGGCTAGTGCATCAGGGGTGTAATTTGGCACAGTTCCACCAACTTCAGTGAAACCTCACATGCCCATACACATATAATCAGGTGAAGATGTAGTTCAAGAAGTCTACGTGCAATTTGGCAGCAGTGAGCACAACTTCTAATGCCTGTCATTATTTAACATACACCTGTATACAAATTCTATTTAAATTTTTATACATACATATTTCTAAGTCAGTTGAAGTCTACAGCCTCATAAAGTCAGCTGGCACAGAGGAGATAGAGAATAAGAAGAAATAGCCCTCCAGAGTTCTGGGGAAAGAAGGATGAAAAAAACATGGGGGAACAAAAAGCAAAACAAAACAAATTCCAGGAGAAAGAGGAATTGTTTGTATCACACAGTCTGCAAATGCTTTCTGACAAGCTGCATCTTTTTGCCCTTTCTCAGTAGCACAGGTGATGATGGGATCCACAGGAAGGTTGCCATCTACCCAGCCACTAGCACCACATGTGCAGCTCTCCAGGCATGGAGATCTTCCCTAGGAACACCATACAGCAGGGCAGGACGTCTGTGGGATTAACACCAATGTCTTCCCCACTCCAGGACAGGGAAGGAGGCTGGAGAGACATCCTTGTCTCCTCTCTTCCACGAGAATGGCTTCCTTCTCAGGGAGGGGTGGGGGAGTCACCACTGGCAACATGGGAAATGATCCTGCACTCAGTACTACTCCCAAGTCACATCTGGAGGAAATGAAAGAGCAAATAAGCACAGGGTGGAAACCTGGGGCATCGTCAGAGCTGCAGAGAAAGTGATACCACCACCACGTTCCCCAGAGAGGGCTTTGCCCAGAGCTGGCTGTGACCAGGGCAGTGACAATGCTGCTGGAGGAAATGATTCATGCCCTGCCAGCCTTGTGAGAGGGAGGCACCTCATAACCTTTGTATTTTCAGGGAGGACCTGTGGGAAGTGGTGGGACAGAGAAAAGGCCATGGCTGCCTTTGGAAACTGCAGCAGGAGGAGCAATTTCTCACCAAGCTGCCCATTTTGCCTTCCTAACATCCAGCCCTGTAGCTGGTTGTTCTTGCTCACCTGCAAATTGTGCCTGTGCCTCCTCTCCCAATAACCAGCCTGTGGAGGTGGTCCCCAAGCCTCTGCAGAAGAGAGGTTGAGACCCTGCAGAATAAACAGCCAGCTGTCACATGCCACAAAAATAAATGATAGGAAGGGACAAAACCACATTTTCCCTCTACACCCACAGTCTCAGAGGTCTCATACCTATACCTCCCCCAAACTGACAGGGGAGTAACAAAGTGCACTAAATACTTTTAGCATCCTAGTTTTAGAAGCAAAATTATAGTGGCTTCGGTGCACCAACACACCATTCTGACAACATTTGCACCTCCCATGCCCAAATATTCAGGTGGGTCAGCACAGTCCCATCCACCTCCCACCTAGACCTGCTGCAGTAGCTTCCAAGCAGCTCGGAGCAATACCAGACACCTCTCTGTGGTTTGCATTTAGTAATGGATGTCACTCTTCCTGTCCATCGCCTTACTGAAGCCATGAAATACTTTAGGCTTTTATCAGAGGAGTGACAGGTTCCAAGTCTGGAAGACCAAGGGACTGGAGTTCCAGGCAGAGTCCCATGTCCATGCACACCAGCTTGTCCTGAGCTTCCCACAGCCCTGGAAGAAGGGGGGCTTCTTCCCCTTCTCTGATGGCCGGTCACTGGGACAGGCACTGGACTCCCTGACAAGTACCAAGCCTTCTCAGCTTCCCTCAGGCACTGGTCCATAACAGATATATCATCACCCTGCTACTGTCACAGCCAAAACAAGGGGCAGCATCTCCTGTGGTTTGAGTTGACAAGGAGTATTAAAGGTAATCTGAAGAAGCCAGGTAATTACTTTTGGATTAAGTATTTCATGGTAGAGAAAAAAATTGTGAGGAACATGAAAATCCAGGGCTACCCCAGCTTTATGATTATTTTATAGCATCCTTCATCTATGGCAAACGGGGTAGAATTACTACAGAACCTAAATACTGGGCAGAGATCTACAGCACTGTAAGAGGAAGCATAAATGAAACAGTAAAGTTTCAGAATTTTGCATGATATATATGGCCACAAAGGCAAAAATAACAACCCAAACCTATCAGTTTCCTGACAAGAATTTTTAAAGAGTGAGAATAAATGTCGTCTAACTATTATAATTATATCCTCAGAGCATTCATTCTCTTGGGATGAGTAACTCAGGATGCCATAGCCTCCAGAAAAAATCATGACTCAGAGCAATGTTCTGCCCTTGATTAGAGTTTATGGGCCATGCCTAGCCCAGGAAAGTTGTACACCCAGGAAAGAACTTGTCCTTGCCTATGTACATGTTCAGATGACAGTTTGGACCACTGCATCCTATTGAACACAAACCAAGTGTCCGTCTTAGACCCCTTTACACTTCCCCCAACCTCCAGTTTCAGCCCATAATCCCAGCACAGCAGGATTCATTTCTGTGTCCATTCAGTACCTGGCACACCAGAGTACCAATATTGAAATAAGCTTTTCATCAAAACCCATATTTAAAGCAACTGAGACACATCCCCATGGTAACTGGCTGGCAGAGGTCACAGCAGGGATGAGGGCAGCAGCAGGGCACAGGCAGCTGATGTCCACCCATGGCCACAGTACTCACCTCACCTCCCCAGCTCAGCCCACCAGCATCCAGCCTGCTCAAGTACAAAAATGGTCCTGTTGCTGTTTTCACTTGGGACTTGAGCAAGCACAAGCTGAGGTCAACAGGTCTTGTTCCACCTGCCCCAGATGAGTTCAGTTCAAAGCCTTTCGAGGCAGAGCAGTGCATTTTCCCAGCTCATTCTTACAGAGGCAGAATGACAAACCAGTGTAAAGAGGCAGTGCTCGTAAACAGCGCAGGCAAAAAGAAATTGGGACTGTAAATCTAGATAATAAGTTGCCAGCACTCTCAGTGTTACGATGTTTTCTGAGCAGGCAGGTCTGCTGCAATTGCGCTTCTCGAGCTAGGAAGCAAAACAACGTAATTTCACAATGTATCATCTGTTGCTACCGCAATTAGTGTCTCATTTTACTAACAAAATACCCGTACAGTGCTGTACATTTGCAAGCTCTGGACAAATTAATGGGGAATAACCACCTAGAATTTAAAAGGAGGCAAATCAGTAGGTTCTGCTGTTAGGGCAGACGAGCTTTGGCATAAGCATTTGTTGAAGGCGAGCTTCAGTGCTGAGTGTTTGACCATGAGAATGAGAAAAGGAAGCAAGTCAAGCAGCTCCTGGCATTTCCCCACAGAGGGCCCACATGGCTTACAGAGGACACTAAGGGTTGCTATAGGTGAGGCTGAAACAAGCTTTCCAAAGCACACAAGCTGCTGGCTGTTCAGAAAGTAGGTGTGCACCTAACAGCACAGGGCACGAGGAATAACTGAACCAAAGGAGAAGGAAAAGAGCAGCCATTGAAAGGATGTTTATACCCTCAGAAGGCCTCCAAAATAAACAAGCAGCATGCCATGGGTTTGATCCAAAGCCCATTGAAATCAATGGAAAGACTCCAGCTGCCCTCAATGGGCTCACAGGGAGGCCGGGCATGCCATGAGAGCTCCACGTGCTGCCCTACCAACACTGCTGACCCCCAGCAGTGACTCCTCACCTCCCTTAGCTCCTCCTGCCACTGCACAGTTCTCCTCTTCTTGGCCTCAGCAGGCACTTTGCAATCACTAGCTACTCAAGCCATCCAAAATTATGTATATTAAAATTGAAAACAATTATTTTTTTTTAATGCAACCTCACAAATACAGGAACATGGATGGGTCAGGAAAAAATCACCCAATGTAGCTGGGGCCCACAAAATATATATATCAGTGTAGAAAGCCTGAACCCTAAACTCTGCCTCATACTTCACATGTTGTGCCTTCTAGAGCCACCACATGGGTCAGTCTCCTCCACCAGTTACTACTCTTGCATTTGCCCTGAAGCTTTCAGTATTTGGAGAAGGAAGCTGCACTGATACTACAGAAATTCAAAGTTTAACTTGGCCTCTTTCTTGGCAAGAGAAGACAACATGTATTTTGCAGGTTCAAGCTGAGCAGAGCCCTACCAAGAACAAGGAATCCTGGTTCAGTTTTCCCTCCCTTTCCAAAAGCAACACCAAATCAAAGTCCTGATGCCAGCAGGGGCTGTATCAGATGCCCCTGGGGCAGGAGAGGTGACACTGGGAAAGGTCAGACCGACAACAATGAGAAAGGAAGCTGGATGGAAAGGCGGAGGGGACAGAGGGAGGGTGGGGTGACCACAGTGCTGTGGCCGCAGCTGCTGAGTCAGCCCTTTTGGGTCAGCAGGACCTCGCCCCTTCAGAAAGCAGGGTGCAGGTGCTGGGCACAGAGCAGGTTGACTGACCAGAGTCACTTGGTTTGTGTCTTACTGGGGAGAATAAAGGGGAGAGGTAATGGGAGAAAGATAGAGAGGACTTTACCAAAGGGCTGCTTCTAGCATAGACTGTTAAAAAAACTCATCTTCAGAAGAAAAACCCAAAACTTTTAACTACAGTTTGGATCCAGTGTTTTGTTCTGGTTTTTAACCCGTTTAAACTTTTCTCTAGTCACCCTGGCAGAGAGGGAAGCTGAGCAGACACCACGGGGAGGCAGACTTTACCCTGGTCATGTTCCCCACCGTTTCCTCACCTCTCCTCTGGCTGTCCTGCAACATCAGCTCCCCAGTGGGGGTCAATCAGAGACCATTCATATGCTTGAAAAAAATATTCTTGCTATAATAGGCACAAATGAGAATTCCGCATTTGTTAACAATTATCCGAGGCAATAACTTCTGTCTCCCCCCTCAGACTTCAAATGGAAACAGCGCAGTAACTGAGCAGTACCTGTTGGCAGAGAAACTTTTAAATAGATGGGGAGGAGTGGCTGAAATGGCTTACTAAAAAAAAAATTCTCATTGCTTTATTTTTTTTCCTTTTTTCCCCCCCTTGGGATAATAAAGCAGGCTTGCAAACTGCCTTTGCCATTACCAGAGCTGTGATTCAATCAGCATTTCATGGCCCTAATTAAAGGGTATTTGTTTTCATGGGTGTGATTTCTCATTTGCCAAGGCTGCAAAATAATGCATTTTTCCCCATCCTCCTTGGAGAGGACGTGAGAGCTTAGCCAGGGAAAGGAAGCTATTTGGAGCAGGAAGAGGATGCTTGGAAACAGAGCTGGAGTGCTCATATTAGGTCCTTTCTGAAGTCAGAGGATCAATTGGACTTTTTTTTTTCTTTAAAGCTGCTCTTCTCATTGAGGTTAACGGGCAGAACTGTAGCACAAAAAACCCTTTGCCTGCCTTTTTCAGCAGGTTACACTGTCCTGCCTGGCTGCTCCTGGAGGACACTTCCCATCACCATTGCTGCCATCCTGCACATGTGGTTGGAAGGGGACATGGGACATCAAGCCCAGGAAAAACAGAGCACCTGGTCCTCCTCTTCCTCCAGTCCTACATCAGGAGGAAGGAGACTTTCAGCTACTGCTGACTGAGCCCTGCTACACCCAGTTTCATTACATCTTGTCCCACACACAGCACAGCACACAATTCATTCCTAGGATTTGCACAGAAGTGTCAAGGGGAAAATAAATTCAAGGGATTCAAAAACAAATCTGGTGGGTGCTACATTTCCAAATCCCCCAGGGAGAAAAAAAAAAAGTGCTACATATAATATCCTTTACTCCTTTCTCCTGCTGATTGTTAAATCAAATAAACCCCCCCCAAGAACACAGTGGCCATTGGAATACAATGCATGTTGCTGTATGGCTAAATTATGCATTGGCCTTACAGAAGGTAAAATTGTAGCACAGCACCATCTGTTTCTCAATATGCTTTCTGTCAGCTACCATCGCAGGGATTTACTCTCACAACCCTTTCAAAGTACAGCTCAGCTGAGGGGCAGGACATCTTATCAGAGAAAGGGATCCATCAGCTGTCTGCTGCACATTTGGAATGTACCCTACTGAAAGGTGGGGACAGATCGTTTATTTTCTGACAGAGGACAGGCTCACAGTGCCAGCTCTGCTGAATAGCCCTTGATGATGCTACACATCCTTAAAATACTGCAGGAGATAGCACATTTTCCAGCTGTTCGTGCTTGCGCCAGAGCACATTTATATCAGCAATTTCGTTTCTAAATATTCCAAGGGTTGCTGCAAGTTTTTCCATTATGATTGATGAAGGGAAAGGGGAAAAGCAGCCAATTTTCAATCTAAAGAAGTGGAAATGTTAAGGGACTTGTATACAAGCATACATGAAAGTCTCATCAGGAAGCTTCCAATTTCTTGCATCTATTGGTTTCAAGCAGACCTCAAATAGTAAGCAAAGCATCAGGGAGCACAGCACAGAGCATACAGCGAAGGTGACCATCCCCAGGAAGGTGTTGGTGGGTGCACAAGCCCAGTGATGGGGGCAGAGGCCTGCCAGTGCTCAGTTAAGGATGGGCTGCTCCATCCTGCAGCTCTTTCAGCTGGGTATGGAGATATTGCTAAGGGACAGACCTGGCGGGAAAACAAAACCCACATCCCCGACCAGCCCCGAACTCCTGCTCTTCTGCCTGCATTTGAGGGTCCTTGCTCAGCAAGGTCCACCACAGCCTGGAGCAGCAGTGGCTGCTGCTGTGGTAGCGAACACTTTCAGCCTGTGAGGCTCTCTGTACAGGCTCCAGTACTGGCCCAGGACAGGGCAGCCTCCCCACATGGTTAAAGCCTCCATCCCCTCCTCATCCACAGTAGACATGGGGTCCAAATGAATGCTTGACCAGCCCAGCATCAGGAACTGCACCAGGAGCTGGTCTGCTACTGGCAACACCCATGCAAAGTAAACCTGGTGAGAGGCTTTTGCATACCCTTTGCACTCAGTCACTTCTGATCTGTGCTCCCAGAAACCCTCCACCAACCGCAGGAACATCCCCCCTCCAACTCAAAAGGCAGTAAGTCTCCCAGGCTCAAGCAACTCAACCTGTCAACTTAAACAAGTTTCTCTCACCTGAGACTCAGGAAACAGGTACCTTCTGGAGGTGAAAACTGCTTGCACAACCTACCCTCTGCCACACGCCATAAAAACCTCTCAACTGTGCATTCAGATGTTCCGTGCAGTCCCTGGCCTCAGCCTGAGATTTCTGCAAAGCCTCCTGTGCGGGGCTGCTGCTGGTCAAAGGCTGCTGGCCACACACCGCGGTGCCTGAGCTGGTGGCTGGAGGCAGGAGAGTTCCTGCAGTACCGGCAGAAGAGACCAAGCACCTCCCAAGGTGCCCGAGACAAGAGACTGCCTATCAGGAGACAAAAGCAATGAGCAAACTGGTTCAGCCTGTTGCTGCCTATGTTGAAGGCCAGTTCGGCACAGGAGGTAAGTGATGTGTTTGCTCCTGCCCTAGCTTGGAAAGGAAAAAAAAAAGTGGTTTGGTAGGTTTTAAGACTTTCACCTGATCATTTTCAAAGGGGATATTTGATGACCGAAATAAGAACATAACAAGAGTTAGAATTCAGTGCCAAAGTTGTAACAAAACAAGCACTTCCTCCTCCTCCCAGATGTTGTTTTACATATATGCACCTCCCCTTCCACAGCCTGAGTTTTACTGTTCAGAGGCAGGAATGGGGAGGTTTTTTCTACTGCTCTCCCCTTCAGCCTCATCTACCACACAGGCTATAAGGATTCTAGACAACCAGCATCACTGCCATCTCCTCACTTCCCATGAAAGGAAACAAGAGGATCCATGAATACTTCAAGCAAGTTTCATCTGATCTAGAGGTACAACCTGTGATACCACCTGTGATACCTTTCCTGTGCCTTAAATATCTCAATTCTCAGTAGAAAATTGTTGCTATTGAAGAGGAGATTCACTTCATTGTACATACCTAGAGGATGAAGTCAAAACCAGCATCCCCAACAGAGCCGTTGGCTTACTTTCAGCATCCAGAACACTCGCCTCTGAGATTGACATTCAGGATTTAAAACATCTTAAAGCAGCTCTGCATGAGCACACCTCTGGTTTGTCATTGGAATGTTCTGCTTCGAAGCCTTATTGATTTACGCCTGTAGTTCTTCTGCCATTGCTTATCCTCAGTTTTCCACACTGTGTATGGATTTCATCCTTCTCACTATTTCACTCTCCCTGGGACACTACAGAGTATCTACCTATTTTCCCTTACAAAAATCTCCCACATCCTAGATGGGTACATTTTTCCAAACTAAATCATGCAGATCAACCTCCTTGTCCAAGCCTGCTGACAGCAGACGTGGTCTACAGATGAAACCAGGTGTATCACCACAACACACCGGGTGCCCAGGCTGAGCTGCACCACAGCTCCCTCATAACGTTCCTGGTGCCCACTTCCCAGCAGCTACAACTGCTGCATGCCTTGGATCATTTCCGATACAAACCAAACCTTGCTTAATATCTTTTCAATTCATCTCTGCATAATCCTTCCCTCCATTAGATTAATGAATGAAGTGTTTCCAAGGAATAGAAATATACCTGTTACGTAATTACAGGAGTCAGGCTGAAGCAGATCCCTTAAACATATCCTGACTAAGCTCTTCTAGCCCCGCTTACCCAATTCTCCCCCCTACACCCCCAGGTATCACTGACAAGCAGCTCCTCAAAGCAGCAGCATTTTCTTCTGCAGGACTGATCTTTCCACAGCCCAGGGCACTGGTGCCTGTTTCAAGCTGGCTCTCATGCGGAAAATGCATCCAGTTCACCTCCAGAGTGAATTTTGCTATGATGCCCCTCCTGAATCCACCTACCTGCTCTTCAGAGAGGGCAGCTCTAACACTAAATCCATCCAACAACACTGGCGAAGATGATCTGCTCTGGCTTTTCTCCTTGTCTGGCTGCAGCACACATTGCTTACAGTTTGGGGACCATCACAGGTAAAGCTCAAGCCTGGATAAACTGCCCAGCACATTGCCCAGGGATTTCACATCTTAATTGCATTTTGGATCCTGGTGATCACAATGATGATGGCAGCTGTCAGCACTTGCACCAGTTTCACCCCTCCCTACACACAAATTCACCACAAATATACAAACTGCCATAAAAACACAAGATAAAGCCCATCCTGAAACATCTCTGCCCTATGGAAGCAAAGCAAAACTCTTCCCAGAGCAGGATTGGTATAGTTGGCACCAAGAGATGTCAGCACACTGGTGCCAGCTGCCTATCCTGTAGGGCAGTGTGGCTGTCTGGGAGGGGAGACAAGGCACAGCCCCAACAAGGGCTCAGTAGCAGCCTGCACGCTGCCCCAGCCCATTGATTCACTCCTGCAGCTGTTGAAAGACAACTTCCAATTTTATTATATAGATAGAAATCTGATGCAGAAATTTGCCATTCAGCTGAGTCAGAATAGGTCCCCAGCAGTGCTACAGGTCACACCAAAAATCACACCAAAAAAGTGTACAGCAGGGGCAGGAACAGCCCCCCTGTCAGTGGAAGTGCAGAGGTTTGATACCACATCACAACAGCTGCCTTCCAGCTTCGGTGGTACTCTCCAGATGTGCAAAAATTAACCCCTCCTCTGCTTAACACCCACTAATTGGTCAGCAATCAGATTCTTACCAGGAAGACAGAGCATCAGGAGGTTGAGATTAAAAGGATTGCACTGATCACACTTTAGAAGGCTACTGATAGAGAGCTGTGATCTCTGCTCCAGTGGTGATTTAGCACGGGCAGCATCTCACTAGAGGGCAGCCGGCACACGGCTCAGCTCCACCACCCCAAACCTCTGCAAGCAGGGAACCTCACCCTGCACAGCCTTAGTGGGTTGCAGTATAAAGGCATAAAGAGCACAGTGGAATTTGCACAAGTGACGGTGTAGTAAGGGAGAAGTAAGAAAACCTTTAACATGCTATACTATGCATGTGGTGTGGTCCAGAGACAGGCTTGGACTCCTGAACAAAGGCACACACCTTGCTCCCAGCACACTGACTGCTCAAACCACATCACCAACTCCAATAGTCAACCCCACTTTTGATGGGTGTCCCACAAAAGCACCGTTACTTTTAGTGAACAACATTGGCTTTTCAACAAAACCTCTAAATTCGTCACCATGACCCCAGAAGACAGAGAGTGAATTATGCAGCTATCTTCAGAGGGAAAAAAACCCCAAACAATAATTCATAAACAAACAGGCCGCTTTTTTGTATTTCTGCTTATACCAAACAAATATAAAACAACAAACCAGCAGCACTAAAGAACCACAAGCACATCCCCCTCACCCCAGAAAGTCCCTCTTGTGGTGGGGGGGACTCTTGGGAACATCTACAACCTTGCATGTTGAACTCTTTCATGCCAGCCAGAAACAAGATGATCTTACCCCATTGCTGGGAGATTCTCACTCTTTTTTTAGTGTTTTTTAGTATTTTAGGTGTTCGTTCTCTTGGTAAATTCTTACCAGAGTGTAATTGCCTTTGTATGGCAATGATCTATTATCCTATTAGGAAACACCATGGGAATAGGGATTTAGGGTAGATAGGGTAAGTTCTCACCAGTAATAACCTCCAGAAGGACTGATTTGCTTCTATCAATAGTTAATCAGATCAAATATTCCCACTGGACACTTTTCTGATAGCATATTATTTATGTGAGGCACGAGCAACCTGACCCAAAGCTTACTGGATCTTTTCCAACCTTTCCATGGCAGATCAGTCCCTCCAATGCCAACAGATGGTTCTGCAGGGGCTCAAATCCAGCACAGCTCGACAGACGACCCCAGCTCATCTTGGCAGTGGCTACCCTCCAATCAGTCCTGCTCTGTGTTTTACCTGACCTCCTAAGTTCAGTTTTATTACAGCTTAGTGTCTTCACAAGCTGATATCTAATAGAAGAAAGTTTCTCAGACTAGAAAGGAGCAGAATTTAAAATATGGCACAAAAAAAACCCCCACACCCACAACCCAGAACACGTATTATTAAGAAAAGGATTATTTTTCCTCCTTATTTTAAGTGCTGCTCTCAGCAATCCAAGGCCACCATAGTCCCAACTGCACACCTGGGTCTAGAGTCAGACCCCAAATGTCTCCTTGCTTTTAAGGAGAGAAATGCATCATATCCAAGAAATTCCCTGTGAGACCTTGCTCCTTTTCCCAGTCCACAGCCACTACGTAATTGATGTTTTCCTGCTTTGTGTATTTTAAGAGTATGTTGGCAAGCTGGACTTTGTTCACATTTTTTCTCATCTGTCCCTTAACTCACCTGAAATCACAGCAAGGTGACAGGACAGAGGTCACCCATTACACTTGTTACTGGAATGTGAGCCTAGAGCAGTCACACTGTGGGAAACAGTTTGCAGGGCAGCACGTGAAATCACTGCTTGAGACACCTGCAGTAGCTTTGATACTTGGACAGAATGAAAAATTATCCCTTTTCCAGGATTGCCTATTATTTTACCTCTCCTGAATGGAGATTTTTCACTCATTTAGACATATGTAGATTAGAAATAAGAAAGCAAGCCAGTTTGAATTAAAGTCCATCCTATCACTTCATAAGCAATATTCACATGCCAAAGCCTCAGACTGCATTTTTACCTTTTTTTATTCTCTAATTCCAGTAATTTAGCAGCAGGTATTGATTTTGAAAGAATGGGCAAAGGTAAGTAAGCAGGATGGAGTAGCAGCCAGGAATAACTGCTGAGCAAAAGGACTAAGAAAAGCAAAATATAAATTCTCTTAATCATTGAAAGATCAGAGAAAGAGTCCATGTCCTCCCCCACTTGGATGGCAAACTTCCCATCAATTTAAAGACACCACTTAGTTTCTTCCATCAGAAGTCTAGGAAAGTCTGGATATAAAAGAAAAACCAGTCCATGTTGTACAGAGGCTCAGAGTATTTCTGTTTATTCTACATGGGTGTTTTGGGTCGTTCCCCCCCCTCCC
>JANHFX010027090.1:0-31745 GCA_027560015.1 Chloroceryle amazona | reverse complement strand
CCCCTCCCCAAAACCATTCCGTGGCAGTGACCCTGGTGCTTCCATGCCCAGTTACAGGATCATGGGAGCTGCTCAGGCTGGCCCAGGGACTGCAGTGCCTGCGACCTGCTGGGAGCCAAGTGCCTCCCAGCAGTGCCAGTGCCACACTGGAACACCCCCTTCACTTGGCTCTCAGGGCAATGATACCAGCAAGAGGCTGCAATACAATAGTTGAGGGGGAAGGCAGCATTTCAGATGAATTCTAAGTTTCATACTTTGTGGATGGGTTGTCTGGATACCTCTTGACTCCCCCCAGAGGAACTGCTGCACAGGGCCAGGCAAAACCTCTCCCAGTCCTGGGTCAATGGGGACAACACACACTCCTCCCTTTTATAACACAGCAAAAACTGCCCATCCTCTCTGTGGAAAAGAAGATTCTGCTATCTAAAAACCAGAATAAAAGAGAACCAGTGTATAGGGAAAGGATTAGTGTTAGAAATTAATTAACACATAATGCCCAAACAAATGAGTTTCATCCCAGTTTATTCACTCCATCCCAGAGGGAGAATATCCTTCTTATCAGAGCAGCAGAAAAAGCAAGGACAAGTCTAATAAAACGACAAGCTGTGCTTCCAAGAGCTGTTATTTTTAACTAATTCTCCCTTTTTGTTCCACGTTATTTTAATTAAGGGTTGAGATTGTAGTAAAAGCTCAATCCTGCACTACTGTTAATCTGCAGTGCCCTGCAAGGCAACAAGGCTCTTGGCTCAAGTTGCTGAGCACAGTTTCTGAAGAGGCTGTCTTGAGACAGCAGAATTTGAAGCCTTTGCCACGTTAACTCAGGAAAGTAAAAAAAAAAAATCCCTGTTCCTGCAGAGCCATGACTCTGCTGTGTCCTTGTACAGTGTTACATTCTCCAAATGATGCTTTCTAACCAGGCACAGGACAAATGTGCAACAACAGTGAGGTTAACAAGACAACTTTTAGCTTTCTTCTCTTGCACGACACATCCAAAGTTAGGTCTGAGTTTTGGTGGGGGTTTATTTCTTTGAGAATAAAAAAAAAAAGGAGGGGAGAATAAATATACTGAAGTTGCATCTGCTCAGGAGAAGAGGAGGATCTACAGCATAGTGACAAGGACCAATGTCCCCAGAACAAATCCTATGTCAGAGGCACACAAAAGCAGCCGCTGTGCTCAGGCTGTTCAAAGCTCTTCTCCTTGTGTCTCATCCCACAGGAAGGAAACAAGGGGCTTGAAGTTCCAGTCACATCACCTGTCACCCACCAACCAGGAAGGGGCCATGACAGCTCCCACTACCCCACCAGTCACAACAGTAGTGAACAAATTATGCAAAGGCACCCGGTGTCATGAAGATTAAGAGCAGAGAAGGGTGCACTCGATCCTTGCACGCTGGACACAGCGGCTCAGCAGGAGGACCTCGGGGTCCTGTGGCCATACATTTTCAAACGCTTATCTCCTCCCAGCACAGGAAGATTTAATGTGGAGAGCCAGAACCAAACGACTGTCCTGGGAAACCTCCTGCACAGAGATGCAGACTTGTATTTATGAGCTGTTATTTTCCATGCAAGCTGGGAAGTTATCTGGACAAGTGCTGGACAGATCTGGGTTCCATAGAAGCAGTGCAGAAAGCTGCAGCAGCACTCCCAGCTCTCCAAGACAGTGACAACCAGCCCCTGAATAAGGAAAGAAACCAGACCCTGGTGATTTTGGGCGATTTCAAATTATTTTCTCACTTGCCACTGTCTCCCATCCCGTTGCCCCTGCCTTTATGTATTTTTTTCTATCAGGAAGTTCCCTTCTAAACAAAACATTGCTCTGCTCTGTTGCAGCTGAAAACAGCTCACCACAAAAGCATGACATTTGGACTCAGTGACAACAAGCTGCACCTAAAAGCCATGCTGCACTTCAGAGAAAGAGGCCTGCTTACTGCAGGACTAAGGATTGTGTGAGGAGTGCAGTAGAGTCCCTCCCCAACACACATCCATAGGTACCCTCATGGACAGGCCAGTTTGTGGTAGCAGGGTACCAGGCACCCAAACTCACAGTTACTGAGCAAAGGGAAGGAAAATATTCTGACACAGGAGTGCTGAGGCTCATCTGACAGCATCCATCAAATCGAGTTTCCTATAATGTCAGGCATTTTGGGAACAAAGATGCTCTCCTCTCCAAAGACAGACTGCAGTTTCACTTCATCTCTGCACCAGTCAAATTAATCCCTGAGGCAGTCCCATGGGGGTCCTGGTACTTATAATTTTCTGATGAGCAGGGCTGGCAAGTCTTCAGCCCCTGACAGGCTGCAGGTCCCTTCACAGCATGCTGAAGGCTCACTCTGCCAGAGCCCTGGCACAAGTGGCAGGAAGGTGACACCACAGAGCACCTTGTGCCTTAGCTAAGGTGCTCCATCTGAAGTTGGATACTGATAAATCATCATCATATTCTTGGGCAATAATCACTAATCCTGTAAGAGGAGACCTTGATGACAACGGCAGTGAGTCATCCTCCTTGCTTACGAGCCCCCAGTTCCTTCCTCTCCCCCTTCCAGGATTTGATTCAAAACAGTCCCTTCTGTTTTCAAAGCCTGTTTCTTATCTGCTCACTTCAGCCAACAGCTCACAAACTTGCTCTTCCCCATTCCTCCAGGAAAGGCCACGTACCAGCTTGGGCTGTGGGTTTAAGCAGCAGCCAGGAGGTATGAATGGATGTGGTTTCTGTAATTACCGGTCTGATCGATTCAGTGCCCCGAATCACATTTCTGAGCCACTCTTTGCAAGTGTCGTCCTACCCAGCTATAGCTGAATTCAGCCTGGAAAAACATCTAATTCCCTCCACCTATTCGTGTTTGTTTTATTTTTAGTATGAACCATTACACACAGTGATCTACATGACAAGAAACAATTAAAGATATATTTTAAAGAGCTAAATGCCTATAAAATGCAAAATAATAGTTCCAAGATGAAACAAAAACTGAGCTATGGGTTCTACTCATTTTTCTGGGACTTGCATGAAAAGTTTAGCACTTTTTGCAACAAATGGCAGACAGGATCTTGAAAAAAACCCAACATTCAACACAGGTTAAACTGAAGGGGAAGGTGGGAAGAGGCAGCAGCCCCCTCCAGCAGCACATTATTTAACCATATTACTTAAAAATGCAAATGCAGACCATCCTGTTAAACAGGCTCAGAGCCAGCCTCGTAGTGCAGTACACTGAAACTATAGGAATTTGCCCTTAAATCCTTCCCTCCAGTACTGATTTCTACACTGGATCATAAAAAGCATCTAATAGATAAAATGAACACTTTCAAAAGCTCACTTCAAATTGCTCACAGAGAAGCACATAATTATGGGAAGCAAGGTAAAGCTTTGTCTGGGATAGGAACACATGAAGTAGTGAGAAATGCATTATAAAGTTATCATTTGGTTGTCCTTCCATTGCCTTCTGAGGTTCTTGTCTCCAAAATCTCCTCAGCTACCCTGCAAGCTACAAACCTACCAAAGGGAGAGCAGCTACTGCAATACCAAGACTCCAGAAGTTTGGAATTTAGCATGTAAGAAGAGAAAATAAAACCAAAGGGCTGCAAGCCTTTAAGAAGGGCAGCATCAGAGGTCATCGTTCCCCATCATTACCAGGGAGGGCTGGAGCTGCAAGCAGCATCTAAAAACCAACTGCACAGACAATAAGGGCGTATAAAAATACCCATTCTTAGGGCACTGACCAACCACTAAATGACAGGGGTTAGGATAAAAACTTCTGCTAAGGACTGACTAGCTCTTCTGTATCAAGACAACTGTCAGCTGGCTCCTGTCCCTTAAAATTGCTTCCATCTGCCTTCACCCAGACCAATAGCCAAGCTTCTGGCATAAACAAACCCCATACAACCAAACATCCCTTCTCTCCACACCCCACCATGCATTCCCTGATGGGAAACAGTTTCCACACTGCTCTATAGCTTTGCAGGCAAGTTTTAAGTCCTGCCTCATTTTTATTTATTTGTTTTTCCAACATGGAACAAGGTGGGGGGAGTTGCCTCCCAACCAAATCTTTCTTTCTGTTATAGGGAGAGGAGTTAGAGATTGACTTCTTCCTGGGTCCTACCAGCTTCCCTAGGAGACAAAGGACATGGCCCACACCAAAACTCTCAGCAAAGTTAGCCACCACCCAGGAAAGCCCCAGGCAGTTTCCATCTAGCAGCTGCTTTCATTACCTTGGAGGTGGGAGCTTTGCCCCCAGGACCTACCAACACACACCAAGGATTTTTTTTTAAAGTGCTCAGCAGCCAGTTTCAGAACAAGAACAGAAGCTGTTTTGCTCCAGGATGACAATCCTAAGTGCTGGACTTGACATGTATAGGGCTGAACACAGTGGCATTCAGCTTCAATGGACTGTGAGGATGCTCATCGAAGGACACTTCTCAAATCACCTAGAGCCGGTGTTTCTTGCAACTGAGTTGTCACAAAAATAAAAAAAAAGGAAGAACCACATTCACATTCCACAGCTACTCTTTCTAATAAGGTATTTTAAAAAAATAAACATTTTCCTACTCCACTTACCAGACAGATGATAGGGCTCCCTGCATAAATGGAGTGGTGCAACAGAGGGACATAACCATCTCTACCCCTTGCAGCTGCAATTTGTATTCCAGTGCTCAGGAACTGGTTTGTAGAGCATCTGCCTGCCATTCCTCCTGCAGCTGGTGCTGCAGTGTTTGACCTGCAGCAAGCCCAGGCAGATACAACCCTTCCTGCAAGGGCAGATGGACTTAGCTTCACCATATGAAAGTCAGTGTATTGTCAAGCCAAAGCAGCAAGCCAAAATAGAAAAAAAACCACTTTGTGTTTCAAAGTTAGATCATAAATGCTCATCAGTCACTATGAAGACCTCCTCATGGACCCTGTTCCCTTCCAGGAGAGGAACCCCAGCACAGAGCAGTGGCCTGACAACACAATAAGCCAGTTTCAGACCTGGGAGCACATCTACATCTCAGCCCAGTGCCCCATGCAGAGCTATGCTGCCTTCTCCAAACAGTTCACTGCAACCATACTGATATATTAAAAAAAAATCCTGCAGTAATCCTGCTTTTACAGCTTTTTGTTTGTTTGTTACTGTATGCTCCAATTGCTGTTGGAAAGAGATGATGCAGGCTCTAAGTCCATTTAACAATCCAACTAATAACTGTATTTCATTTCCCTGACTATTAGCATGTAATGGAGCAGCAGAAGCCTGGGCTCCTGCTGTCTGGGAAGAGACAGTCTGTGCCAAGGGGTAAGTACATCGCCTTGGGCCAGCTGGTCCCTCTGAATCCCAGAGCACATCTTCTAGGAAGCAGGAATCCCTCTGCTCTGCTCTCAACAGGAACTGGAGCTTCCAGTTGCTTTTCAAAAGATGAAGAAGAAGAAAAAAGGTATCAAAGTGTTTCCAAGTACTTCCTCCCTCTTCTGTTTTTCCACTTGTAGTTCTCCCAAATAACAGAAAGCCACTTAAATGAGATGTGCACACAGAGAGAACAAGTTAATTAATGGTCCCAGCCTAAACTGGTGAAATCAGCTTGCCTTAAGCAACGGCTTCGCCGTTCATCTCCCTGTGCTGCCAGACTTCCTCCTTCCAAGCAATTCTTAATCCCCATACTAATATTTAGCTCTCTGCTGAGGAGTCACTTTCAAAATTCAGGCTCTTTAAGGATTTTGTTCCCAGGAAAGAAGCATCCCACATTCCCCACTGACCTTAGAGCTGGAGCACCTGCAGTGGGCTGCAGAGCTGAGCAGGAACCCGCACAGCACTCTGACAGCAAAGGGCTGAATGTCTGCTCAGGGCAACGGAGAGATAAACAGGAGAGCATGGAAGAGATGAGCTCTCCAATCCCATTTAAGGGCCTTGTTTTTGAAGGACCAAAGTTTCTACAGATGCAGTTTTAAACCAAAATTGTTCCTCTTACAGCCTATTTTGATTTGACTTCATCCAGCTGTCATTTTCTCTTGCAAGATGCATTTTCTTATATGAAAAAGGCAGGCAAAGAGGGGAGGGCTGAGAATGGGGAAAACACTTCTGAGAGCTACACAGCTGTGTTTATCCAGCATGCTCGGATTCCAGTTTGTGGCAATTGCTGTGCCCAAGCTAGCAATGTGCACACTGGAGCGGACTGATTACATCTCTGAAGACTCAAAAGTCAGTCACTGTCAGGGCGAGCATCACTTCTGCCTGTGACAAGGACAACCAGAGATGTCTGAGCTGTGTGCAGATACCAAGGAGGCTCTGCACACTCCAGCCACAAAGAGGATCTGCTGCAGGCTTTGCAGACGTCTTCCTCCTGCAGAGTCTGAGACAGAGCGCTTGGCAGCGGGCAGGGAGATTGGACTTGGTGAGCAAGAGGAGGACTGGAGCTCAGCCAGGTCCTGCTCAGCCTATCAAGGATGAGCTCCTTCCCCTCTTCCACAAGACCTGGCTGATTCCTGGAAATGCAAACCCAGCTGCTTCTCGCCAGATGGAGAAGAAAACCAGAGCTCTCCCCATTCCCCTCCCCACACAGCCACCCCCACTTTCCCACTTCATCTCCAGGAAGAGCTGTGTGGGCAGCACACCCCTGTTCTCTGCCCAGCTGCAATACAATCCATCTTTGCTGGGACACAGCCAGCTAAAGCACTGGGTCAAGGAGGGGACATGGTGACAGCAAAACCCTGAGCGATGGAACACAGCATTTTGATGCTGACTAAAGCCATGTAAGCAGTTGTGTACAGAAAGCTACTCCAACACTCATCCAAGTTTTATCTGGGTAGAAGATTCTGGTTTTTCCTTCCCCAAGAGGATTAAAGCAACAAAAAGAGAGCACAAAGGGAGATGTGGGAGGACTGCAGCGGCATGAGGGAGATGAGAATGTAGGGGCTCCTGCCTTTGATGTTTGGATGATCACATCATCGCAATTACCATGTTGAGGGCTCTGCTGTGTCACTGGTAAATAAATCATCCAAGGAAATTAACTGTATAGGGAGCTTGCACCACAAGTCACAGCAGGTAAAAATGGTAACAGAGAAGTCAAAGCATTTCAAGAAGGAAAAGCTCAAAAATACCAAAAAAAAATTAATATATTTCAATTTCTCTAACAAAAAAAATAATGAAAAAAATCTGAGTAAGTGCCTGAGCAAGGAGGATAATAGACTTTAGACACATCTACTGTTCTTTGGGAAATGAAGCCATCAGTGAATCACACGTACTCTACTGCACATTAATGAACTCAGTAATTTGTCTACTTCAAGGAAGAGTCTGGCACTTGGTTTTCTAGAGATAACCTGTCCTGAGACAGCACTAAAAGCTATGCAATACACTCGTTATTTTGCATCATCACAAAACACACACTTATGTTGGCTTTTCCCTCCCCTGCTATCACAATAAACGAGGTGATGTGTAACATGATTACTGAATTCCATACCCTGCTGTGTTTCACAGTGATCCAAGGTAAAATCCTGTCCCTGGTACTTTATGATGATCAGTTGATTTAAGTTTCCTTCTATGGCTGATATTCATTTACAAATGAGTAAACAGACCCATAAAAAGCTAAGACATTTGCCCAGGATCACTGGGATTAGCAGCAGCCAGGACTTCCACCAACCCTACTCAGTCATGGTACCCAACAGAAAACACCCCAAAGCCCATCAAGCAAACCAAGGATGGGCAACAATACTGGCAGAGGCAGCATATGGGAGTGCATGGATGGGTGCAGGGAGTAAGGCACCACTGACCCATGGGCATTTGGCAATTTTCCTCCCTCTTCTTGTGGTCTTCTGCTCTCATTCAATTTTTCCAGTCTCAGCCAAGTCTAATTTCCTCTTAGCTGCTTGTACTATGCACCACCTTATCCCTCCCTCCATGTGCTAAGCACCACCTTATCCCTCCCTCTCTCCATGTACTCCCAAGCCCAGAGGTGCAGCTCCAGAAATGCTCTCTAAATGCCTACTTTACAATTCAGAACATCCTTAAACTCCTCCATCAGCTCAGTATTTGCCTATAATCCCCTTTGGACCTAAAGTGTTTATTTAGTATTACTTGCAAGAATTAACTCAAAGATCATTAATTCAGTTCTGTGATTTTTGGCTTCATTTTGATTTCAAAGCAGCAACAGAAAGCCTCATTTTCTGTATCTTATGGACTTTGCCTTGAGTAAAAGCATTTATGAATTTGACAAACACATTTGCAGCCCTGAAGAGGACTTGACTTTTGTTATATTTTTATATATATATAAACTAAACTGGTTCCCCTTTTATCCACCTCCTCTTTTGTTTAAACCCACCTAGCAATGGTGGGAGCACAAATGCTATGATCACATTTATAATAGCTGTATCACGTTTATTTCAAATAAAAATCCAGCCCATTCTACTTGCAAGTATTTAAAGCCCAGAGCTAGAGTAGGAGAGTAAATTAAAATGAGAACAGCAGCAGTGATGTCACCCACCGATATGAGCAAGCTGAGTAGGTGCCCCTGCTCTGCTGCCTGCATGCCCCAGGGCTGGGGGATGCAAAGGGAGGCCTTTGTAAAGGCAGAGCATTGCACCCCACAGGGCAGGATCAGTGCAGCAGCATCAGGGCCAGCTTTTGAAAAGGCTCATACAGATGCTGCAGCTCTTTACTGGGCAGAGCCAACACATTGTGGCCATCACAGTGCTGCTCCTGTTTGTGAAAACAGAGCTGCCATAAAGGGCTGATACACACACCGCAGTCCAGGGCACACACAACATATATTGCACTGTTTAATAATGCTGTTGGCTAGAAGAATACGGGGATAATTTATAGAGATTCATAAAAATCATAGACTGGTTTGGGTTGTAAGGGACCTTAAAGATCATCTAGTTCCAACCCACCTGCCATGCAAGGGACACCAACTAGACCAAGCTACTCAAGGGCCCATCCAACCTGGATCTGAACACATCCAATGACATATGTGCCTCTGCTTTGAGCAGAGCAGGAGTTTTGCCACTTGCACATCAATGCTCAAAGCATAATCTTGCTTCCAGCAATTTCAGGGCAGCTGGCAGATTTGTCCCCTCCTGGCTCAGGCAACAGCTACCAGGCTGTGCACCCTGATGTGGGCACTCCTCAGCAAGCAGCAAAAATAGGCTCTGCTTACACTGGTAATTAAAATCCATGCTTTGAGGCATAAGGTGAGTATTACAAGATGGAGTCAGAAAGAAATGTTATCCCATGGACAGGGTCAGCAGGTACCTTTCCTTTTTAAGCTGAGTTACACCAGCAGCCATCTAACCTGGAACCGCAGCTGTTCTGGTTCTCCACATTGCTTAAAGAATAACCAGCTAGATCTTTAGCTGATACAACTCATTAAGATAGCGTTAAGTTACCGAACCTTCTCATTTACACCATCTGGTGCTGTAACCCATACTACCCAATGCTACAAGCTCCTCCAGACCCACACAAGCAAACAGCCCACGCCATGTTCTGCTGCAGAGTGTAGGGACCAGGCTGAGCCCAGGCTGCTGTAGATGTAGCAGCTATCTACTTCAGTTACAAAAGCACCTCTTTAAATCCGAGGAGTGTTATGGCCTCAGCATTTTATGAATTAAGCAAGCAGCAGTAAACAATTTCAATCTTGATTACTAAATAAAAGTGATAAATTTTAGCCCAAGCCAGCTGCAGCTAATGCAGTTTTCCTCAGTCCTTCCAGGAAAAGTGCTTTTGTGTCTCAAAGCTCTGGATTTCTTCCCTTTATATCCTCAATATAACAGGAACAACACTAACTGGAGGACTGTTGCAGTTTTGCCTGGTAGCTGAACTGATGTTCCTGCGCTCTCAAGCAGTTAACTCACTTTCTGCAAGTTCTAATCAAACACCACAACTGAGTTACTCATTGGCTGGGGCTGTTCTCAACATACAATAGGAACAGGTCTTCCTCATTTGAATTTTGTTAACGAAAGGAAAAATGCTCCAGTTTGGAAAGCAGCCTTCAGCTGCTTGCTGGGTGAAGTGTCTATCACTGCATCTACTGCAGCCCAAACATTCACTGCTTCTCTGCTCCCCTTTCACGGGAAAGCTGACACAACGAAATGCAGAAGATCTTAAGCTGCCTTTTGGCAAGAGCAACCAGCTAACATCACACCTTCCCTGCAAGAAGAGCACCTCTAATTTCTTTGACAGAGGCAGCACCAGAGTAGCAAGCCCTCCAACCTATATGACCCCATATAATGGAGTGCTCCTAAAAAGTAATTTATCCTCAAACCAGAGTCAGGAAAACCTTCCCTGGCAGAAACCTTATTGCTTTCAAAGTCAACATCAGTTACATTTTTCACAGCAATAAGAAAACATGATTTCATCTTAGTAATAGATCACAGATTGCTTTACAAACATCAGTGAATCTTCACAGACCAAGCTCCCACCAAATCATCACACTTTCGTGAGTCTAAGAGGGTAAAATAGACCTGACACGGGCAAAGTGAGGGCATTTAAGCTTACTCCTATCCCCCTAGAAGCAATGTGGGGGAAAATGGGTAGGAATTTGCCCAGAGATTTCTCCAGTCCTTAGCCTGAGATGTGACACAAGCAGATTCCCTTACAGCTTGAGCTGTGTGAGGGTGACAGCATTGCAGCTCACCTTAAGTCTGGTGCAATTGCGAGCCAGGACCAGCAGTGACAGACAACAAAGCAGCCCAGCTGCAAAACGCATTAAAAACTCCAAGACCCTGGGAATGGCCTTGATCAGTCTCCCCCAAAGGGACTGCTTTTGCTGTGAAAAGAAAAGGATTCATTATTTATAGCAGAAAATAAGGTGGTTTGCTGAAGCTGAGGAAGCCACTTGCACTTTAGGAGATGGCTTGATATGATGCATTATGTAAATGACATCCACACAAACAGAGGCTTCTGTTGCCAGACTAAGATTTTTCCCTGGGCTTCTTTGCTGGTTGGGTTGATTTTTTTTTGGGGGGGTGGGGTGTTGTTTTGTTTGGGTTTTGTTTGGTTGGTTTTTTTTTGTTGTGGTGTTTTGTTTTTTTTTTTTTAGTGTGTGTGTTGGGGGTTTTGGTTGTTCCCCCCCCCCCAGTTAATTGCAATAGAATTAGGGCCTGAACTCTCAAAGTTCTACAAGCTTGGGTGACATTCAAGTTTGCTTCTTTCTACCTGAAGTCCTCAAAGCTCTTGCAGGCCATACTCCTTTATCAGGCCACTTTCTGGTCAATGAGCATGATTTGATTTTCAACCATTAATTCTTCCCCGTGGATGCCTCGTGTCCTCAGGTTTGCACCCCCACACAATTTTCACTCCAGAGTCCTGAATACAAGGCACACACTGTGACAAGCGACTGTTTTGATGTAACACTTTGTTGAATTGTTTAGAAAACAGGGCAGATCTTAACCTCTCCAGGACTTGACATGAAAGTTCAAGCTGTTTATTTTCCACTTAGTAGGCACCAAGCCACAGCACCCTGGCTAGGCCAGCTGCATCACCTTTTGCCATTAACACATTCTGGAGATTCAGAACTTTCTATCAGTTTCTTTGTCACTTAAGTGACACAGCTTTGCTTAAGCACACTAACTCTCCCCGAGACTGCTTCTTCCCATAGAGGTTAGTTTGTATGCCATTCCCTCCTCCAGATAAACCTGGGAATCCAAGACCAAGCACCCTTGCTATTAAAAGGCATTTGATGGTACACGTCACTTAGAAAAAGAAATTATAAAATGTCTACCTGTGGTTTTGTGTCTGGAATGGACAGGACAATCTTGGGGGATTATTCCTTCTACCCTGAAAATAAAATACTTTAAAAAATACTGTTCTCTAGGAAAAGGAACATTAAAAATATTTTGGGTTGGATTTTTACAGGATTAGCATTATAAAGGAATACATCAAATAATGTGAATAAATCCAGATGTGTTCAAATGAGCCCAAGAAAAGGAGCAGTCAGAAAAACAAAGTTCTGATCACCTTGAACACAAGCCCACTAACAGCAGTGGGGCTGTTCAGGATGCCCTGTGCCAATTTCAGGGTGAATCATGACCCAAGATCCTCACTCTGCAACACATTAACTCCACTGCAGAGTCCTGACTACATCTGCCAGCCACGCACATAGACAGCAGTTGAGTTTGTAAGGATTTGTACTGCTGCTTCAAATGTAGTCACTCTTCTGCCAATTTCTCTGCTATAAAGCTGGGTCTGTTTAGACATTGCCAGCTCATTCTCTTGGCTGGGTGACCAAGAGCAATCAACTGTTCCCCACGGAAGCCTGACCTGATGTTGCTACACTTCTAACAACACAGCTCAATAAAGTCTTTGCAAAGGTCTTAAGCAAGAGTACAGGAAGAGAGAGAAAACATTAAAGCAGGAATTAAAATGTAGCTTTAATGTGTTGTTTTCAACAGTATGCTACAATTAGCCTAACGCAACAAATGTGCTTTGCAATATTATGCTTCCCATGGCACGGTCCTTGGTAGGTGATGCTCTGAGCTCACATCTCCATTTTCTGTCCTGAGTGGCTGCACAGAAATCAAACCAGGTACCCTGCACAGGCACAAGGTAACTACAGTCTGGCTCTGTGCTTGCTGACAACATTTTAAACTTTTGCCCCAGTAAGAAATATGGCAATTGAATCCACAATACTTCTTATTCGATTCCTCTACCAGAAGGGAAGGAAGAGAAGAGCTCACTCCCTGTATTGCTTTTCTTCATTACTGTCAGCAATTGTGTGGTGAAAGTAAGTCCTTTAAATAAAAAATATCCAAATGCCTATTTTGTGAAGTTCTCATCCATCATATAGCATTAGAGGTACTCAAGGGACTGTGCTTTGGCTTTACCCTGGATTAACACGGAGATTCACCTCTCAGCCCTCTGCTTTATTTTACATTCTTGTGTGGCATTAAACTTGGGGTTCAGTAGCTCCGAGGGAGGCTTCCATCTAAACCCATTTCTACTGAAGGAAATTGTTACATGGAATGTTTTTTAAAATATATTGAGAGAAAAAAAAATAAAGGCACCAAATGACTTGCTGACTTCTGAGACATGCAGGTGCAATGAGCCAATTCTCCAGGTTTGGACCCAGGAAAAGGCACCCTCTAAAGTTTAGGAATACAAGACAAACTAGAGAGGGAGAAAATTTTTAAAGCAAAATACTAGAAAAACACAGCTACTGGCAAAGAAGCAGGGGGGGAACACAGACTGGGTGCATGATGTGACAGAGTAAAAAGATGGGAAATTCTTCTTAATTTTAGATTACATGGGTAACATTAAAACACACACACAATTACACACAATATTTTCTCCCAAGAACCCCAAATTTATGCCTGGTCTGTGCAAGAGGACAGCCCAGCTGTGACAGAGAACAGGCCTGTGATTACGTCTGTTGTGCCATCAACAAACATGGCATGTATGAACACGCATCCCCAGAGATGCGGATCCCACACCCGCGCAGAGGAAAGCTCATACATCTCCTGATTGCAACCTTACCTTCTTAGGCATTTCATTTGGGGCTGGATTATCAGATGCCCACAAGCACCTATTAAGTAAATGAAAGAAACCATGGCAGAGCAAATCTCAGCTCTGCTGTTATAGACAGGTCCAATAAACCAGGAACAAAGAGTCGTTGGCAGCACACGCTCACTGTGCCCCTGCCGAGGCACACACAGATCCAGGAGCAAGGGCTGTGCAAAAAAGATACACACCAAGACTCTTGCACCCCTTGAAGGCACATTAAATGTCATAGCCCTGCTTGAGTGGGATTTGTGAAATAATTTACCATTGCTGTTGCCACAGGAGCAAGGTATGGACCTGTTAGCAGTGCTGAAGATGCAACATCAATTGCAATGACATTGAAAAAGGGTTGTTTAAGGGACAGTCCATGCAAACCAGCCACGGCTCCTCCAAAGGGCTCTTGGGGATATGAGGCCACTCTCCAAGGGGGAAAATGAAAACCTACTCCTTTGCAAATCTGGAAAGAAAGTACAACTGCTACAAGGAACTGAGGATGAAGGACAGCACTGGAACAGGCGGCCCAGAAAGGTTGTGGAGTCTCCTCTAGCAACTTTCAAGACCCAGCTGGATCTGTTCCTGTGTGGCCTGCCCTGGTTGTTCCTGCATTAGCAGAGAGGTTGGACTCGATCTGCAGAGGTCCCTTCCAACCCCTACCATTCTGTGATTCTCCGATAGCAGCAAGGGAGTGTCATAAACCATCCAAAGCAGAGGGGATGACAGCTGTCCCCAGAAGCTTGCGTGGGATCAGGCTCAACTGGCCAACACCTAGAGCGTGTCAAGCTGCTTATCCATCCTGAAAGGTTATATCGCTGGTGCAGACAGCCATAGACCTCCAGGAGGCAGGGTGTATGAACTAGTGAAGTACGTTTCCTACAGTTGCAGTATGCTTCTGGTTTCCTGCCACAGTGACCTATTTCACCTGCCACGACAAAAGACCCCAATAATCAATAAATCAGAGCGGCAATGAAGCTTTCTGTCACAACAAACATATCTAGCTCTCTAATAAAAACCCATCTCCAAGATTTGTCTGCTGCTTACATTCCTTGCTCTATCCTAAAAGAAGGAAAGGGGCTATTAAATGCTTTTTTTGGACATGCCCTACACCCCCAGAGCCCCTCACTCTCCTCTCTTCAAACCCTTCCCTGCACCATCATGTGCACCTACACTGCTCCTGGGTCAAGGAGATCTACTGGGGAGGGCTGACCTGCTCTTTATATCCATTGACATGGGAAAAACATGAGCTGCAAACACCCTCATAAAACAAAATGCTATTGGGAAAGTCAGTGTCCTCCCCAGTCTTCCCTGCCAGCAGACCAAGAACTGTAAGCAGGACATTGCTCTTCCTCCTGTCCTTGGCAGAGACCTCCCTGGGACTATCAGTACCTACCTGCATTGGGTTCCCATTGCACGGCTATAATCTTTCACATTATGTAAATGCATATTTAGACATGAAAATATCAATCTTTTGTATGTTTTTGCTCTTCCCTCTACAG
The DNA here is from genome assembly GCA_027560015.1 of Chloroceryle amazona. NCBI lineage: Eukaryota > Metazoa > Chordata > Aves > Coraciiformes > Cerylidae > Chloroceryle > Chloroceryle amazona. The sequence goes on along the minus strand of JANHFX010027090.1, from coordinate 16,804 downwards.
CCAGTGGCACTGCAGTAGGATTCAAACACTGATTTGGTGTTCCCTTTTTTGCAAGTGCCTGCACTGATTTTAAATGAAGCAGGCTTAGTCTGAAACCAGCCCTACAGAAGGTGGGTTTTCTTTTGTCTCAGCAATATAGGAAGCAAAACGCATATGAAAAGACCCAGAGACCATTTTGTGAAGGAGATGGGGAAGGTGCAGAGGGAAAGATTAACCTGAAAATAACTTGTAACAGCTTCCAAAACAGAGAGCCTAAAACAAGAAAGGAAAAGAAGACAAGGGTGAAAATTGTAAGCAGCAAGAAAAAACAAATGGGAAGGTTCCCAGTGGATCACTGCAGGAAAGCAGAGCTGCCAAAGAAGCTCTATCCCCACAGCTGTACTCGCCATACCCAGCAGCATCCGCAGGAGCAGCACACATGCACCAGGATAATGTGGTCGTAACTCACAAAAACATCAGCAAACAGCAGCTTCCCCGCTCACCACAATAGCTCCTTGTATAATTTAGTAAAGGCACAGACACTGGTCTATCATATTTCTCCTCCCTCAAAGCAGCAGCAGCAGTTTTTCTAGGGTTATTTTGGAGCTGGCTTCGATTTCCTTTAACAGAGACCTATGGATTCAGCAACCTTTTTATGAAAGTAGCAGCCCAGGTTTGTTGGTTCAGAGCAACCCTGAAAGCCAGATAGCTCCAAGCAGTCTGTTTTCACTAAGCAGCTCAGATGAGAGCACCTTGGCACACATATCCCTGCATAACAGCATCACCATGCCTGGAAAGCCTCAAGAACTCCTATTCCATTTAGCACTACCGGGCATTTAACAGACAGCTTTCAGATACACAGGGACATCAGAAGGCAACAGTCTGCTTGCACACAAGGCTGTGCAACCACCACAACTGCCTGCAATTGCAATAGTGGCTAGATTAATGGGAACTCCAAGAGAGCAGCCATGCAGTTGCTCCTGCAAAGGGGCACGTTCTTGCACACACAGATGGGCTGTCCCCATGGAGCAGCTGTGGTGGGCATCCTCACCTTGAGCACCCCAACAGTAGGTGGTTGACTGTTAAAAGAAATGGCCTTTAAACTGAGGTAGCGAATAACAACATCAAAAAGTCTAGGGCTTAATCCTGGCTCAGAGTCTACATGAGGGAGGGACCAAAACAACCAGGTCTGTTAATTCAGACCTAGGATTGACTGCAACTACAGCGTAGCATTGGACAAGTACCTGCCTGTCGATTCAGCATCAAGATGGGAATTCCTCCTCCTCTGTCTCCTCTGCTGTTTGCATTCATTTCATGCACCACTAATTCATACAAATCTCCTGCTTTACTGCACTCAGATCCGGGGAGCTGCACCCACCTCACGTGGCCATCCTCACCCTGCGGCCACGCAAGAAACTGCCAACAGCTCCAGTAGTACCGGGATCCCTAAGCAAAAGCAAGCCATGGCTTGCCTGCTAGTTATTACAGCAGCTACCTCCAAAGCCATGGAACAAGAGGTCATGTGCCATGCCCCCTGGTAACACCTCTTCTCCAGGACTTGTCATCTTCCCATTGAATTCTAGGCAAGCAGGAGAGCGGTGCAGAATGGATGAGCTCAAATACAGTACTCTGCCTAACGTAACAGCCACATGAGGAACCCAGGTTTACACACAGAGACTGTCAAAATAAGGGGCAGTAGTGGTAGTTTACACCACAGAGCTGTGCATGCATTTTAAGAACACATGACCAGCTTTAAAGTAGCAATTTTTCTTCTTTAACTGGATCTTGATAGGATACATCTTGGGAGGTTCCTCCTATCTACCCAGCTGCTGTTTTAAGCCAGACCCTCCCTGCTCAAAACATGCTTAATCCCAAATAATTTGCACAGTATAAAACAGGAGGTGCCCAAAGTTATTTCTAGAAGTGGTGCCTCCAACCATTTGGCAGACAGGCAGCTGTTTTCTGGACTGGCATCTCAAAGAAGCACCTCTGTACTCATGCAGAAAGAGCTCCCCTTACCCCCTCCTCCACATGCACCATTTTCATCCTACTTGCGTGCACAAATAGGAACCAAATTGGGAAGATAAGAAAACCCTGGCAGTGGTATTGCCTTGTTTGGTTTTTCAATATTTCTGTCAGCCAGCTAGGACTGTTTGCTAAGCAATGACAGAGTACTTAAATGATGCTGATTAAAACCATTCAATCAAGACATCGTGTCTTCAAAAATACAGGCTATGCTTTATTCATGTTACAGCTTTCTTTTCCCCTCTCTGAATTCAGCAATTCAGATGGTTCCTTCAGCAAGCCAAACACATATATGATGAAATTCTTGTACCTCCAAAGCATAAAAGACCTGACAATGTTTGGACTTTTCCGGAGTAAGTAAATTGGAGTTTTACCAGGACTCAAAGCCATTTGGATACTTCTGGACATGAACCAGTGTCTAACTGGGAGTCGAGAAAGAAGATTTCTTGGGGAAAAAACATCCCACCCCCCCAGGACCTTTGAAAGATCAGCTCCTTAAGGAGATAATAGTGGCTGCTGTTGGAGACGAGACACTAAACTACCTTATTCATTGAGATCATTTCTACAGGCTTCACTTGAGACTTTAAATTCTGTCCAAAGTTTTCATTACCTTCACAGTGGCCAAGCTGAAAGGGCATATAACACAAGAAGCACACGAATTTCATGGTGCACCAACAGAGCAGCAGAGAGCTCACTAAAACTCAAGCATTACAAACTTATTAAGCCTTCCAGGCAACTGTACTGAGTTAAAGGTACTTACTGCCTCTCATTCGATTAACCCCTAGTGGTTTTATTATCTGGGAAGAAGAGTACCTTGCTTTGGGACAGTGATTGCCTAGGAAGCAAAGTGTCTCTCACTAGCTCTTTCCCACAGGTAAAGCCACACAGATTCATTCCCAGGGCATGGACCATACAGAGGAATGCCCACATTAGTGCCTCAAAACTCCCTGCCTTTGCTTTTCCAAATTTGCCCTCAAAACACCCCCTTCTTGTTTTATGCAAGCTATCAGATAATATGCATTAAAATGCATAATGAGTCTGTGATAGCAATCTGCTCACCCCTCCTGACCAGCAGCTAATGCCACACCACCAAGGTAAGACGCTTATCAATCTTCCTGAAATGAAGAGACACAACTAGAGCAACCCTTGGTTAAACCATGGCACAGCCCTTGCAGAGAAGCCTCTGTTCCCAATTCCTCTCCAGCAGCCAACAAAATGGTCTGTCAAGGCTTTTTCTTTGGGAACAACATGAATTTAGTCTCAAGGTAAGTATTTAGTTATCCACTGCTCTACAATAGCCTCCAATTTTTCCATCAATCGACTCTAATTTGTAGGAAGGAATCTTCAGCAATCCAGGACAACTCTGGTCTGATGACAGTTTGACTGAGCACTGTTGGAGGAAGAGATGTGCTCCTACCACCACAGTGATTAGCAACGACAGTCTCTGCACCGAGTGCTCAGCATCACACAAGACAAGCTTAACACACTGCTACCACCACTGCTTGAGGTTTGAAACAGCCATGCATACAAATAACAAGCAAACTGGTTCTGACTTGGGCCAGTTCCAAGAGTTTAACTGGGCAGATAAAATATTCATGGAGTAACTGGCCTGGGACACGTGCAACTGCAACATGCACATCATGCCTGCACCAGAGCCTCTGCCCAGCTTTGAGGTGCCTCATGCAGACAAGAGACAGACAAGCAGAACAGGAGCAGCGCAAAGAGCTTTTGGAAATGTTTTGACAACAAGAGTTGAGAGCCACCACACTTGTGTTACCTTTAAGAAGTTTTTCTGAGTCAGCTCCCTCCCTCCACAGCAAACATTATGGTTTCTCCTCCTTAAACCCAGTATTCACTATAGGCTAGGAGCTAATTTATGACAATTCATTAGGCTATTCTAACCCAGGCAACAACAACTCATGCTGTAACTTTCCAAAATTAATTCATCACAAAAAGCACTACCCCACCCTTGCAAAAAAGTTAATTAAGGATTCTTTTACCTGCTCTCAGAAGATCAGAGAGCAGATGCTGTCAGACAGGTTTGCTTTCTGTTATTACCAATTTCAGCAGCAATTCATCTCTCCTAATCCCATTCTGAATATCAGCTACTCACACAGACACATATTAAAATGAAATAAAGAGGGTTATTGTAACCACCCAGGAGCCTGCAGAGAGGACAAGACAAGACAATTGAGTCTGCAGGGATGACCTGCTCTTCCTAAGATCTGGAAGACATGCTGGTCTTCTGAAGACCCCCTGGCCCTCCAAATATTCACTTGAGGTTAGCTTTCTATGTGTGGTTTCCCAGCGGAATGGTGAGCACGCAGAGCACATTCCTCTGCCAAGTGTCTTCTTCAAAATTTGGGTAAATACCAGCACATTCCTGCCCAGCTCACCCAAACAATTTGGATTCTAATCGCAGGAGCAGAGTTTGAACGAAGAGCTGACTGATTATCGCCTTGCTGCCTGGTCTTCACTACAACCAAGGACATAACTGGTTTTGTCCTCTGCTAATCAATATCCTTAAACCCTCAGAGTGGACACAGCCATCCCAGTAAATGGTTATTCTAAACTGTATTATTTAGACAAAAAAGTATCTGTAAACACACCAGGAGGTTCTCGCAGGTAAAAAGTGTCCTGTAAAGAACTATGCTTTACAATGATTAAGCTGTTGCTAATGATATATTAATGATGTATTAGTACTGAGAATTCACTGGACAGTGGTAAAATTGAATTAATTCATTTTTTCTTCCTGCCTTGCTCCATCCTCCCACTAGACATGGGTGTCACAGCTGCAGAAAAAGTGCTTGCTTGAAGTAAATGCAAAACTTTCCAAACCTGTTGCACTCAAGAAGGGTACAAAGCCCACCAGTAAACACCTCTGAACCCTTCCTCCCACCAGGGCAAAATGCTATGCCTTACCCAGTATCTTCAGTAGGCACAATACGAAACCATTGGAATGTAGCACAAAATAGTTCCAAGGGAAAAAAAAGTCTCAATAAACCAGAAGAGAACTGAAACATTCACACATGCACAGACAGTGACAAGTACAAATCCATTTCTTACAGCCCAGGCAGTCACTAAGGAGCAAGATGCTCATGTTGAGGAACTACATAGTCACAGAAATCCTTGGATCCCATCAATATGTCCTGTCCAAGCTTAATCTGCTTTCAAGCCACAGGTCCTCCTTGAACACTCCTCCACTAGTTTTTCAAACCTACTTTTGGGGGCCTGGCAGGGATTTTTATCTGAAGAATTCCTTAACACAAAGCAAGCTCAAATCAGCCTTGTCCCTACTTCAGCATTCTGTGCTATCATTCCCTCTTACACTATCAAGTAGTGCTCCCCCCTTCAGGTTTGCAGCCATTAAACATCTGTCATGGCACCTCTGCACTGCCCTGCGCAAACTTTTCCCTCTTGCTTTGATGTTTCTTTGCAGACCTGGCCTCTGCTGTGAAGAGCCACTCCACTCAGAACTGCAGCTTTCAAGATCATTTACTCTAGGAGTTACCACAGCAGTTACATGGAAGTATTTCAAGAAGATCCTTCCAGCTCCTCAAAAACAACACACAGATTTCCTTTGGTTTTAGCTTTCCGTGGTTTTTATCCCTATGAACAAGCATCTTTCACCTTTGTTCTTCTACACAGAATTCACTTCTGAATCTGAAGTCGCAAGCCTCAGGATCTCTGCAGCTTCACAAATGAAGACACCAGCTGCAAACACGCAGAATTTCTCAGGATAAAGGAAAGAGTTAAGGCGAGCTGACTCCAAAGAAGCCTCTCCTTCTTTTAAGGGGTAAGTGATGTTAAACCAACACGATCACTAGTATCAGGACTGTCCCTGGGACCTCCAGAGCAGGTATGGTGTGTGCTGGGTGGACCCAGGCAAGGCTTGCACCACATCCAGTGATATCAGGGACTGAATGCGACGTGCAGCCTTAAAATAAAAGTCTCTCCAGCCTGAGGCAACAGGGACCACTGCTGACAGCTCCTCTTACACCTGGCTTAGCCCCAGGGGAAGAAAGCAGGCTACACAGGGGTGTTATGATTCACCTACTGCAGACTTCTAGCCAGACACCACCACCCCCTCCCAGACCTTTTATTCCTTTCCAGAAGCATATCAGCTGCTTTGGGCAGAGCAGTACCTAGAGCCTTACCAGACATCTTTCTCTGTGCAACAGGAATTTCCACTCCTACCCACCCCAAGAGCCAGAGCTGCCCTAGGCTCCCTCCCCAGACCTGGGGAGTGTCCCCAGGGTTTGACAGCTCTGGAGTGCAGGACTGGGAAGTGTTGGGAGGAACAGCTGGAGATAGCATCTGGTAGACATCCCCCATCCTCTCCACCCAGCATTCGTGCACACACACTCCTTCGGCACATCCCTAACATCTTCAGAGGCTTGGCACTACTATCACGCTGTACCCAGAATGCAATTTTTACTCAGACAAATTTTGCAGAGGAAGACAACAGGCACAAAGAATAAATTGCCTGCAAAATCCATTTTAACCACAGTATGATCTTAGTGAAGCATCACTGACAGCCCTTTAGCCCAAAGCCCAGTACACACACCTATGGGATATTTTATAACTTCATGCCATGCTGTCCCGTATGAAGCTCAGAGGAAATAAAGATCCCATTTTCCCCCTTTGCTCTCCAGCTTGTTCTGTAAAACAGTCTGCTTGACTACTTGTTTTAGCAGGATGAACAGGCCACTGCAGGAACATCTCAGCACCACAGCCAGCATTGCCATTAGCAGATACTGCCTTAGGTCCACCACTATGTTCTCTTAAATGGAAATGACTGGAGTTTATACCTGTGGCTCCACCTCCTCCTCCCAATTTCAAGGAAGCAAGTAAAACTTCTCCTGAGAGAAAAGAACCAGGGTCTTCATTTTACCAAATAGCATCATTTGCCATTTCCTTGTTACATTTGGCAGCTCTGTACAGCACCACTTTGCAGCCTGGAGCTACAAAACCACATGGGTAGAGGGAAACACAAACATAAAATCCAGGGTTGCGAGAGTCATGTCCCACTGCATTCCAGCTGGAGAGGTGCGGAGGACTACACAGCTCAGTCAGACCATAGTATCTGACCTTTTTCCTCCTCCTGTAACCTACTACTTCCCTGCTGAGCACTGAAGGCACTTAACAGCTCTACCACTGAGTAAAGTATGTCTGCTCTTGTTTCAGATCAGCTGGCACAACACTGGCCAACACACCTCAGTGTTAGTCAGGGGCTCAGACAGTTTGTAGTGAGATTGAGAAGGCTGAATTGCAGCTATAGAAGTTACAGGCACATTTGAAAAAGCCACCAAATGTTAAACACCATTTCTGGCACCTCGAAGCAGAGGATTAAGCCTGCAACTACTGCTCCTTCATACAGCACATCCTTAAAGGACCCATCACGAAGGAGTTGCACCATTAAATCGAGGAGATGAGCCCCATACAGCAGCCTCCCACCCCAAGCAGCCAGCATCTCTCCCTGCAGTTTTCACAGCTCAGGGCTCAGCTGAGACAACAGATCACATCTCCCAGGCCCATTTTCATACTTTTGCACAAGGAAGGGCGAGGAATGACATGACAGGTTTCTTCCCTGAGACAAAGAAACAGCCACAGCAGCAGTAAACCCATTCCCCCTCCACCATCAGTGGGCCTTCATGCACAAAGCACAGCCTGGGAGCATGAACCTCAGATGAAGTTTCCACTTACCTGGACTCACTGGCTGAAACTTTCTAAGGATAAACTTCCAGGCAGCTCATTCCCTGCAACATTTCCACATTTGCTGCTCCCCACCAAGTTCCTTCAGCATCGGTCGCCTTTGTTTCTTCTCTGGAAATCTCAGTCCCACCCATGGCTAGCTGTTCTTACTTTTTTTTCTCCCACATTTTATTTTAGGAGGGCAGGACTACAGAACACCACTAGTATGTAAAAACAAACCCAAACAAGTCCAATTTTGCAGAGGAACTGCCAGACACACAGTCTGTCACACAGCACAACCCGCCACCCTCTACTTAAAACAGCACAGCTGGAGACAACAACTGTTAAAGCAAACTGGGAAGCTTATTCCTGGTGCCACTGAAATCCCACGCAGCTATGGTTTAGTCAAGAGCAAAGATGACACACTCGACTGTATTTGGATAAACACACCATACCTCAGCTGCCGCACAGCCCAGGCGCCGTGCAAGTAATAAGGGGGAGTTAGAGGTAGGGGAAGGGATTGCTCTCACAGGGAGGTGCAGCTTGCCCCAACAAGCACATGATGCTGTGACAGGGTGTAACTTCTGAAAGAGGAGGTGTTTGTGCATTGCTAACAACCATTTATGCCATTAAGAAACAAAGCTAATAATGCTGGGTTAAAAAAAATAAGCACAACACAGATTCAGCTAAAAATTAGGAGGTTAAAATTACTAACACCAGCTGCTCAATGCTCCAAGTGAAAGGAATCAAGTCAGCAGGCAAGTTAACAAGATACATTCAACATACCCCAAAACAGGGTTACAGCTGGAGCTCAACTCTACAGTTGCTAAATAGTTTTTGCTCAAAGATTTCTTCAAATACCTTTGTTGTGAAACTTGTTCATTTAATGATAAATTGAGATCTGATGCACCAGACACCACAGCAGGACCTTTTCCATTTTTTCCTTTCAGGTTTCTTCCTCCCGTTTGATTTTTCATGCAGAGATCTAGATTATACACACACATGCCAGAGACTCTTCCTCTCCCTTCTAAACCTACCACACACCCACGTGGCCTTGACCCACATCCTCCCTTGACTAAGGGTGGACAGTCAAAAAATCCCCATCCCTAAAGATCATTAGAAAAAGCAGTGTAGTGCATCACTACCAATCTGCCCACGAGCCCATAGTACTGAAGCAGTAGTCACTAGAATCTTTAACAAGCAAGGTTCACATGGGAGAAGTAGGATCTCCCATCATACCAGTAACCCCTGGTGTGTGCACACAGAACACCCCCCCATCCCTCCCCACTCCCGCTGTCAGGCCAATTAGAGAAAGTCCATTGTCTTCCTCTCCTCCATGATAATCAATTTATCTAAGTGACAAGCTTAGGAAGCCTTGCCACCAGCATGTTTATCAGGTTCATGCTATTCACTATAAAACCAGCTCTACAAGTTGGCTGGTGTCCCCTGGATGTCCCAAGCTAATGAGGACACACTTCATACATTTCAACTTAAATTCACCTTCTGTTTAATGGCAACATGTCATTAGCTGACTCCTCTCTGTTGTTCCCAGCAGATACTCACATCCAGCCCTTACGGTGATTTACTCATAAGTGTCATGAAGGCTCAAAACATGGAAAGGGAGTTACGCTGTTGCCAAGAGAGGCAGACCCACATGGTCAGCATTAGGAAATACAGACAGATAAGCACATAACTGCTTACTCGGTGCCAGATAATGCATCAGCCTCAAGGCTGCCAAACAGACACCTCCTGGAGCTTCCTATTTCTGCTTCCCATATAAGAGAAATCATGTGGGGCTGGAGAAGCAGCTCGGAAAAGTTACTTCTACAAACCTTCTACTCTGCACAAGCACAGAGACTGTTAAATCAGATAGAGATGCAACTGGTTGAGATAACAGCAAAGCTGGGAAGAAATTCAGTGACTTAGTTTAAAAAGAAAATAAAAATATTCATTTTGGAAGACAGAAGGACAAACCAAGTCTAGGCATTCAGAATCCCTACTTCATTAGCTACATGATACACACACATCTCTCCATCCCTGTTATAAGAATGCTTACAATAAATGCCAGTCATATTTTAGTTGCTAAAGCATTAGATTCTATCAACTCTTTGCTAAGCTTTTCTGACACTGGAGGAGGAACAACTGATTTGAAACAGTCAATTTTATTGTAAAATTGAGTAATATGGTACAGATTAGAAAGACTCCTACTGCAGCACATTCTTCTGCATTTCCCACGCCTCACCTTCCTGCTCCATATGCAGCTATCATATATGGTGCAGTCATTTTACTGAGAGAGTATTATTAAAATTTTGGTCATTTAAAATTGCTTTTAGCCAGGCCCTGTTCCCAGGCAGCATTCCTACAAACAAAGACATTTCCTCTGTATTATGCACAAGAGGGAACTTGGTGTCAGAGTTAAATATGCTTAAATGGCTGAATGGCAATTCAAGGGAGTTTGTAGTTTTTCTAAACAAGGAACAGAAGTCTAAACTAAAATAGAGTAAGGAAAAAAAGTCAGAGGAAAGAAAGGAAAAGAAATCTGCAAATTATTAGACAATTGCAGGTATCCCTGTGCACTGGGGACTTTTTTTCAGATGCTTCCCAAGCTTCAGACACACATTTACCATCATTATTGCCTTCAGGGACAAACAGCACAACAGGCCATGTCAAAGGTTAATCCTACACACACATCCCCTTTTCAGAAATGAAAACAAACCCCACAACTTTTAAGATTTAAGGCACTTTACCTTTTCTAAGAATGGCTTTCTTTACCATAGTTTGATTCAGCCCCAGCTCTCTTGCACAATAGCTACTGAACTCGTGGACATCTGCTTTCCATAACATCCCAGCAAAACTGCTAAGACAGTTGCAGTAACCATGTTCATGTAACCTATGCATTTAGCACTGCAATGCCTCTGGAGGTATTATGTCACACAAAATACATCAATAAGCTATGATCTCAGCCCCAGGGTAGATTACAGATGGCAGACACCTTTTGTGTGGTGCCCAGCCCAGGACAATGACTCTACTGAGCTGCTCTCCAGTTCTTCCTCCTGGTGTTCTAAACTCCTGCCCCCCTTACCAACCAGACTTTGCTCTAACGCAGCCTTACATCTTTCTACTACGTCCATCATCCTCCACCTCTCCCTTCCATGAGCCTTTAACCAAAGAAGTAAGCACATCAAGCATTGCCATATGAAACTACTCCGTAAGGTCTGACTTTGAAGCAACAGCCTCTTCTTTGTTCTTGGGACCAGAGGAGATGGACTCAAGTGAAAACACTATCCAAAATATCCACTAATTATTTGTATTACTTTCAGACTTTTTTCTAAACTAGACAAAGTGGTCTCTCCCTGAAAATACTTCAAATGTCTCCAAGTCCTCCTCTGACTTGTGTATCCTTTTCTTTCTTTTTGAACAAGTTTTGCTGATGCTGTTTAACCTACTATTTAAAAAAAAATCCCAGGGTAGTTTCCTAATCGTATGCATCACTTCCCCTGCAAGGCAGAAGAAACAGCAGGATCATTTATGAATAAAGCTGGAACACATAGGAATTCGCACTTCAGTAAAATTCTACAATTCCATATCTCTAAATGCTCACAAATAACATTATTCTGAGGAGATAATTAAATCTCAAGGCAAAATTCTGGCCTTAGGACTCCCATTAACTTCAAGAGGGTCAAGATTTCATCATCAATTTTGCATCTTTTGGCAACTGATTTTTCTGTAAGATTTTTCAGGTTTGAAAGCCTTTAAAGTAATCTCTTTTTTGGAAAGGTTTGAGAAGAGAATAATTCTCTGAACTCTTTTAACACCGTACAGCAATAACTACAAAGAGCATGCAGAAATTGTGTCTTTTTTTTTTGCTTTGCTTCTGCTTTCCAGTAAAAGGGGTTTGTTTTCAATGCAACACAAGGTAAATGGATTTGTTTCTAAAACCATCTCTCTCCTACACTACAATCTGAAAAAAAAAGAAAGAAAACAGGATTAATTGTATGAAAGAGATTTGTATATAGTGAGATTAACCAGCCTAAGGAACTCTCTTTCAAAGGAACTACAGATAGTTCAGACATTAGCATGAGAAAAACTGTAGGGGCACATTTTTTACACATATTAGAAAGGGGTTTAGATGCCCATCTCCCACTGCAAAGACATAGCCACCCAGCAGAGCATGACCAGCCTGTGACACTGAACTGATCACCTGTGTGCTCCAAGATCAACAGTAATCAATCCTGTCCTGGCTGAGAAATGAAAGGACACACTTGGATTGGGGTTTCATATGTTTGAGTTCCGGGTAATCTTTGCAAACGCTCTTGGACAACAGGTTTTATAATAGTTTAACTGACATAACTACCAAGATAACCCCAGTGGGACTGCATTTCTTCCCTCCTGCAGCATCCCCCCTTCCTTTGCACTGAAGTTTTGACAGCTGCTGAAAATCTGAAGCTCTTGTCAGCTCTACACAGGGCTGTCCTACTAGGAGCTTAGTCTCTAAAGAGAAGCCCTCCTAAAGATGTACATCCTTTCCTGACTTTGTCCTGCAAGCAGACTGCACAGAAAACAAAGAATTGAAATTACAGTTTGCACATATTCAAAGCACAGTCTGTGTTTTCCCAAAATTACTACAATTCTGAAGAACTACGATCTGATGGTTTGTTGTGTTGCTTTAAATAGTGAAAGGAAACACACAAACACAAAAATCTCTTCTCTCTCTAACCTGTGCCATTTAAGCACAGAGCTGTTAACCACTGCTGAAAGCACCAGTGCATTAGGGCAAGAGGAAGGCTTAATGCTTTGAAACGGCTGCAACCAAACAATAGCAGCTTTGCCTGTGGCTTTTCACCATTACAAGGGATGCAAACTGCTTAGCCTGTTAAAAAGTAGATATACATGCTCTAAGCCAGGCAAGGAATTGTTCCTACAACTAAACATTGTCATACAATACCTCTGGACGTAGCTCATTTATCAGTGATGCGAAACAACCTACTTTCTGCCCTCAGCCCTTGACTTAATCATATTCTCAGCAAATAGTTTGAAGTATTGACCAATCTTGCAGCATATGGCATGGGCTGGTTTATCTGAAGCCCAATTACAAATGCAGAGGTGCCAAGCCCAAGCTTCCCATCAGCCAGACCTTCCTGTGATGATGTGGTGATCTAAAAACCTCTCTCCCCTGTGGTTGTGCATCCTCTACAGCTGTCCTTGGCTTCTCAGAAACCCTTAAATCAAAAGATGACTGCTTTATGAAAACTGTTGTCTGCAGGCAACTCTTCACATACGCTCCACAATCAATTTCCATGTTAAGCACAAAAAGCATTTCCCTGTGATTCTGCAGTTAGAAAAAGCAGAACATGAGGCAAAACCTAGTATTTTTAGCCTTTTTGAGAATTTGCTATTTTATTTTTCAGATTTTGATGTAAAACCCAAGAGAAGTCTGAAGCATGATTTAACCACAAGGTCTCATAGATAATGAGCTCAGGGAGAGCTTAACTTTTATTGCCATGTAGCCTGAACACACAACCGCCTTTCCTTCCCCATGACACTCTTAGAGGGGGTGAGAGCATCTCTTAAGTTGGCTTCTCTTCCAGTGTGCCACTTCTCTGGGCTGGCTGTGCCACAGCTCAGAGAAACAGAAAGACAGGTCCTCTGCTGCAGACCAACCAGTGTCTGCTCCTGAGCTGAAACCAGTACAGACAGGCAGAAGCACTGAACCACACCAGCACTGTTGAGGAACCATGTGAGCTGGAAGGATCTCAGCCCCTCCTAACCTTCTACGGCACTGGTGTGGCTCCAGCCACTAACTCAGATATATTCCCAATAGGAATGGAAATCTACACAGAAAAGAAAGACCAAAAAATTGGAGGCCTGAACAGCTTCTCATTTACCAAAGTGTTAAGTCAGGCACATCCAGTCAGATTAGTAAAGCAAGTATCTTCAGTTAGCCATCCTCCTGCTTCACTTTCAAAATAGATTTTAAAACTAGACACAGATTTATAGGAAGAGTAGTGCCACCTGGTTGGGATGCTGCCTGACAAGCTTAGGACCTAAAAACCACATTATAGCTCCTCCTCTACTCATCTTCCTTGTTTAGCCTGAACAACATCACAGCTGAAGAAAAGTTTTCCATTAGCCATGAGATGTACAGATCTGCATGACAGCCCAGTCACACTCCTGTCCATGGCTCAATGATCACCAACAGTCCATGGCACTGAGACCTAGAAGACACAGGGGTGCGGGTTCCTAATTCACAGCTACCTTACTCCATCCAGAATCACCCATCAGCGTACCCTAGGGATTATGACCAAGGTTTCCTTGCTGTGTTTTCCAAATAGCCGTGACTCCCCCCACCCCTTTTGCTACTCTTTATAATTCATGTAACTGCTGTAACACAGCAACCCAGGGAGGGGGAAAAAAGCAAACAAAAGACATTATAGCCAATTTGTATGGAAAATCAATTAAGTTCAGACATCTCATTAACCTTTTAACCTGTTTATCCCCCGGCTTTAATTTATACTACCACTTGCAAATGGATTTGACACATTGGCCCACCATTTCCCTGGGAAGGTGCAACAGGCACGAACAGGGTCCCTGGACCCAGAATACTCCATTTATCCAGATCCTTCCCTCCCTCCTCCCTGCCATTCAACAAATGCTAAGAAGCATTGGAGGAAGAAAATAGGATACAGAAAATATGCAAGAGCTCTTTGAAAATTATGTAAGCCCTGCAGCGGGCCTCCTTTTTACATTCTGCTGCTTTAATTACCAGAAACTACGAGTAGACTTGCCTATACCAAGAATACCATCCATGGTCACATCAGCTGAGGCCCACAGCAGTGACAGCCACGCTCAGAGTAGTCTTTTCATGACACACTTAACTGTGCATTCACAGTATCGAACTGAAAAAAAAATGCACTGAAGTTATTGGTGGTGTGCGAAGGTTTGTTTTTAAAGTTACAGCACAAAGCCTAAGAAGGAGCCCCAATTTCTATAGCTGAGATGCATTCACAACCTTTCCTCTGGGGAGCTCTGTACCAGTTTCATCCCACTCGCCAGAAAACACCTTAGCTTCAGTGAATACAAACTCAGCATCCGCACAGTGATCCAAAGGAAAACATTCACCTACAAGTTAGACCTCAGGAGTTCATTCACTCCTGTCACGTTTTCAAAATTATGGGATTCCAGGGCTTAACACACTAAAAGATTTCCGTACGATCCCTGTCTTTTCAATTATGATGACACGTGTATTTCTAACGGACTGAAGTGCATGTTCTTAGCAAGGGTTTATCTTTGTACGGTAAGTCAGGCTGACAGAGCTGCACCCGTGCAAGTCCAAGGGAATCAACAAAATTCATATCTATATAACATAGACTAAACCCTGAAATCTGCACTTGCAGGGAATATAAATCTTTCCAAGGCAATCATTACCAACTTCTTCAGAACAAGCTTTTCTTTTAAAAAGGCCAGCCTCGAGAGATGAAAAAAAAAAAGCAGAGAACACAAGTGAAAATATGGCTGTTTTTCTAAAGCTGTGTTCCTGCCCCTGTGTAAACCAGGCATAACTAAAGCACTGCAGTCTTCTCCAGCCTGCATACACAGCTCTACAGCCAGTGCCCCTGCAGCTCCTCTAAGACTTCCCAAGTTATAGCCAAGTAAAAATTGATTAAAGGCTTACTATTTCACTGCAGCTATTGGGAATCCTGCAAAAGTTACAAGAATGAGCTCAGCTGCTCTTTGCTTCCTATTAGGCAAAACTCTAAATAAAGGCAGAGCTTAAAAAACACAATCCCCTAAGGAAAAAAAAATAACAAATCCCCCGGACAGCAGCTATGCACTGCCCTCTGCTCTGCACTGCCCTCTGCTCCAGCAGAACCATGCAAATACTTTCAAATGGATTGAAGGCTGAAACCAAATGCACTACAAAAGATGGGGACAGGTTCCTTTTGGAGACACTGTTCTAACAAGGTCCTAACTTGGCTTCTCCCTAGATCTCAGCCTCTGGCCACTGTAGGCACTCCATAACTTTTTCCCAGAAACAGCATGTTCGATCTAACACTCTTCAGCTACATTCAACAGAGCTACATCAAGGACCACCCAGTCCCATGCACAAAAAAAAAAAAAGGAGCAGTGAGGTCCGAGGTAAAGCATGATGCTATTTTACACCCTATCAATGACTGCGTTAGAAAGCCAAGTCTACAAGCAGACGGTGCTTAGCATAATTTAAACTGGTATCAAGTGGTGCATAGGCAAACAAACCTCATCCTTACACGGAGCAGCTTTAAGTGAAGTCTATTTCAATTTATTTTAAACCCGTGCAAAGGCAGTTTGAGTCAAATTGATACATGGCTGTTACACACAAGAAAAAGGAGAATTTAGTCCATATAGGTAGGTCTGGACTTAAAAACTCCACAGGGGAGAGAGAAAACACACGTCAGGGTATCACGTCCGCAGAGGACCTACAGCTAAGGAGGGGTGGAGGAAACGTGAGGCGAGAGGAAACCCACCGAGAACAATACGGGGAAAGGGACTATTCTCGGCGAGAGGGAGGATGCGAGGCCAAGCCGGGAAGGCAAACAAGTGTAACAAAGGCAGAGGAAGCACCCTGGGCTTCCTCGGAGGGGCCGTGATGTGGCGGGGATGTTATTCCTGTCCAAACGTGCCCGTCCACAGCCCTGACCGACCCGGGGCTGTGGCTGAACCCAGCGCCGCCCGGCTTCTTTCGTGAACGGCAAAAGATGCCAACGCCGGTGGATCCCCTCCCCCCTGGCAGACTAAGTTTGGGTGGGAATACTCCTCGGACCCTCAGTGCACAAGCGGGACTCATTGTCTGAGAGGAGCAAATAAATACTCGTTAGCGCCCGAGAGCGGAGTCGCCGCGCTGACGCTCAATTCTCACCGCGCTCCGCGGGGAATTGAATCCTCCCCGAGCGCTTCCAGCTTCGCTTTCCACAGCCGTCCCTCGCTCCGCCAGACACCGAACTTGCACCCGGCGGGGCGCAGGCAGAGCCCCGAGCGGGTGGGAGCCCCCGGCCCCCCGCGGCCGCTCTCGAGTGGGTGCGGCCGCGTCTTTCCCCGCGCTGTCACCGCCGGGGGGGGGGGGGCAGCGGGG